>JAZHYW010042726.1:0-56921 GCA_037355805.1 Ixodes ricinus | reverse complement strand
AGGATCATTTTTTTCGAGGGGCTCGAGCAAGAAGTTTTCTTCTTCTTCCGCAGCCAACACAGGTGTATAATAACAAAGATGAAAACATGGCATCGGAAGTTTCAGTGACCACGTGTTGTGGAAGACAATTCGAGTTACTAATTGGTTTTGGAAAAAATGAATTCTTAAGCATTTTTGTTCTGCACCTAATATTTTATTTTTAGTGGATGATCTACTCTTGGTGAGATATAATCAGGAGTATAAAAATAGTTCTCATTCGTAATACCCGTTTGTATTAAAAAATATTTCTGAAAAGTTATATTCGAAGAAACTTCCTCCGTAAATTAAGGAATTTCCAATCTAGTAGTTGCTTTAAATTCGTCATGCTTGAGCAGAATTCGTAATTATATGCCACAAAAGGAGCGGCTCTATTTTGCGCGCGTTCTAGCTTCGATATTTGATTTGAACACTATGGGTCTGCCACCGGGCACGCATACTCGAAGATTGGCCTGACATTGATTGTGTATAACAATTCCTTAATGTTTGAAGGCCGTCTTTGAAGTTTTGTTTGATGAAGTTCAAAACGCGGTTGGCCTAATGGTTATTGGATATATGTTTTTAGCCAAGGAGAGATCGCTCCTAAAGTGAACACCCATACATTTGACATCAGCCATCTCCTTCAGGACAACACTTTTCAGCTCATATTTCAATGAGAATGGTTGCCCCTTTTTTGTGAGTCTAGCATATATGAATTTATTAATATTTAGAAATATTTCCCATTTGCCACACCATCTCATTACTTTTTTGAGGTCTAACTGAAGTAAAGGTAATCATTTTCGTTTTTCACTTGTCTATAAATAACACAATCATCTGCGTTTACGCGTATACTACATGTCAAGCTCTGTGATATGTCATTGATATATATTTAAAAAAAAATAGTGGACCGAGTACGAACCCCTAGGAGACATTCGAGATTACAGCAGCATGCGGAGACTTTTGAGCACTAATAACTACACATTGTGGATGATTTGTTAAGTCATCTTTTATGCATGCAAGAAGATGTTTAGATAGGCCCAGGAGCGACAGCAGTTTGTGCATGAGGAGTGAATCTGGTACCTTATGAAACGCGTTTTGAATATCTAAAAGCAAGCAATCCAACCTAAACGTTTTATCTAATGAGTGTGAGTGGTCATGTACAAATGCAATCAGCTGGTGCACGACAAACCAGACCGAAAACCGTGCTGGAACTGGTAAAAGTAATGATTGGACTTACGATGACTGACCACGTTTGTATATATTATGTGTTCAAGTAATATTTAACAAACGCAAGTTAAGGAGATAGGCTTATAATTGGAAACCAGGCTCTTCAGGCCAGCTTTATCAATGGGCACAACACTCGCCGTTTTCTATTTCATGGCAGCCTAACTGAAACGAGCGGGTTGTTAGAAAGAATAACTAGGAAGAGAGTAACCACTGAAGCACACATTTTTAGGACATTGTTTGGTATGCCATCAAGCCCTGCCTAAAGTCCATCTGCTCTCAAAAACGTCGGAATGATGTCGATTGACTTGACTTGAAGCAGTTACGTTTTGTACTACTAAATGCCCGAAGTGTCGTCAATAAAGTTCACGAGGCTCGAAGAAATTATACTTACGTACAACCCGCAGACATAGCACTCACAGACACATGGTTATCAGCAGATACTTTTGATGCCGAAGTTACTCCCCCCCCCCCCTCACAAAATAATCAAACGTGATCGTGGCTCTCGAGGAGAGGAGTTGCCTTGATAGTAAAAAATAAACTCTCATGCGTTATCTTAAACGAAATAACTGACAATGAAAGTGTGTGGTGCCATATAGACTATCATGGGTTCTTGGCTCTCGTAGGTGTTATCTATCGGCCCCCATCTTCCCCCAAATCATTTCCAGAGAACATTCGATTTCACATGCAACAAATATACAAACCTAATATAAAAACTATACTGGCGCGTGATTTCAATCTCCCGTCAATTAACTGGTCGATTTCACAGCCTGGCTCAACTTAGGTAAAAAAATTGCAACTTACTACTCGAATTAATGCTCAATCTTAATCTGACTAAGCTTGTTATTGAAGGTACTCGTATTTCCCAAAATAGCAATAACACACTGGATCTCATTTTTGTTGAAAACTTTCCAGAGGACACTGACGTCAGCGTTCACTATGCGATTTCTGACGACATGCTTGTTTTCCTTGGGACTAATTTGTGCCCTTTAAAAAGTGTCAAGATAGTAAACGAGTCTAATTTTGTTGCTGCAAATGATGAAGCTATTATAGGATGCTCTCTTGATTTGAACTTCAGCGACTTTGAGACGGAGGGTGACATTTCAACATTATGGAAGGGTTTAAAACATGTTACTGCAAAGTGCCTTCACAAATATGCACCAAAACTAGTAAAAGAGAAACATCAGAACGCCTGGATAACAAGAGATATAATACATCTTAAAAGGACATCATATAAAAAACAAAAAGCAAACTGTAAAAAAAAAACTGATGTCATATCTTTCCTCACAGTGACGCTGAAATAAAAAATAAAGACGGCGCGAGAATATTTCGTTGAAAAAAATTAGGTATACTGCCGCGAGCGCAGCTGACCAAGCAGGCAGCGCGCTCGTGGCCTGACGGTTATCGCGCGTGCCTTCCACGCAGAAAGCCGGGGTTCGATTCCTGGCCGCGGGGACGCCTTTTTGTTGACTCTAACGTAATGTTCTGGTAAACTCGAGAACCGTGTGCTTGTTCGAGGTCAGAATGTTCTAGACGCCGAACCCTCTACGTCGATTATTCCAGAAGGCCACGCGTGTACATAAGTGGCTCCGCGTGGCGAGCCGCGGTCAGTTTTCGCCCCAGCGTTCGACTCTGCTGTCACGCCGACTTCGACGCCCGCGACGCTCTGCTTTCTTCTGTTCCTCTTTTTATTTTTGGGCACAAGTTCGCCCCATTAAACGTTTCAGTTTTCCCCAGTTCTTTTGTTTCAGCTTGTCATTCGTGACAATACTTAATGACAGAAGAGCCCCAATGATTTGGGGGGGGGGGTACTTGTCGCACAACAGGAAACCTAGTGAACAACTTCGTGTTGATAGAAATGCAATTGAGTTACTTCTACCAAATTGCTAATGCGTTTAACAGCACTTTTCACTTTGTTTTTAGCCAACGATGTCCTTCTGAAAAAACTTTTGGATCAGTACCTCTTTTCCCTGTAATGCAAGATATAGACTTGGACATCCACGCCTACGTCATCTACTTTTAAACTTCGATGTAAAAAATCCTGTGGTCATCATGGCATACCGAATGCTTTTCTGAAAGGTTATTCAGAAATTATTTCAACAATATTTATATGTCATGTTCAAAACCTCTTTAGATCAGGGATGTCTTCCACCCGACTGGATTTGTGGAAAAGTTGTACCTGAACATAGGGATGGGAGAAAACTGCTTGCTGAAAATTACAGAACAATATCATTAATTAGCACCTGCTGTAAGTTGCCAGAACATGTCATCGCCAGTCACATAAGCTTTTTTAGAGACCCATAACATATTAGTCAACTTTCAGCATATCAACATTGATTTAGAAAAAAAATCTGTTTACCACTACTCAGCTACTTTCAGTAGTGCACGATTTCGGCCATGCCATTAATAACAGAGAACAAAATGATTCAATATTTTTAGACCTATTCAAGGCCTTCGACAAGGTACCGCATCACCTACCACTTATAAAACTGCGGCGGGTTGGAATTGCTCATCTCCTTGTGACATGGATCACTTCCTTTTTGAAAAATAGAGTGCAATTTGTTGAAATCATCAAATGTCAACCAGTACATCTTGACGTGCTGTCTGGTGTTCCACAAGGGTCGGTCTTAGGACCACTCTTCTTTAAATTTATGTCAACGGCATAGCCGACGATATTCCCACAAGTGTGAGTGTGAAAATCTTTGCTGATGACTGCGTTGTTTATAGAACTGTCAGAAGCACGTTGGATCAAGTATCGCTTCACGAAAACTTTTGTAAAATTGCCGAATGGTGTGAGAGGTGGCAGATGGTTATTAATTACTGTAAGACATCCGCTCTCACAGTAACACAAAAGAAATCGCTTAGCTTTGCATTCCACGTAAGAGACGAATGCATCCAAACTGTAAACAAGGTAAAGTTTCTGGGCCTAAATTTTAATTCAAAATTAAATTGGGAAATTTATGTACATAACATAACTGCAAAGGCTTACAAAACGTTGTGTTACCTAAGACGGAAGCTGGGACCAAGGGACTCGTCGGTTAAACTTTCGGCGTATAAAAGTTTAATTGAGCCAGTGCTAGAATATGCGTCCATTGTGTGGAACCCGTACTTAATAAAAAGATATTGAAAAAGTTGAGAGAATTCAGCGCCTCAGCGCACAATTTATTTCTTCCGATTTTAGGCGCCTGTCATCAGTGTCGAACATGATACGTGAATCCGGACTTGAGTCACTAGAGTCGAGGCGGATCATTGCTGAGGTTGATTGTTTTAAAATAAAATTTACAATAATGAGTCCGGCCTAGAGAAAATCTTATATCTTTTGCCACCTCCCCAGCGCTCTGCAAGGTTGCTTCACACAGAAAATGTCAGACCATATGCTCCTAAAAATAACACGTTTAAATACTCTCTTTTTTGTGCGTACGATTAATGATTGGAATTCACTGCCCTCCGATAGTGGGCATGCCCCGAATATTGACTGTTTTGACTGTTCTGTTCGAAACTGCATGAAACCGTTTTTGTGCATGCCCCAAATATTGACTGTTCTGTGTGAAACCTCATGTAACCCTCTCCTACTTGGATGGTGAAAAACCATCTACGGTATTTCGTAAATAAAACGGTTGAGCAAGACCATCGAAAATTGGGCATTTCAAGTGTACCGAAGTTTAACAGAAAACTGTGCACACTTAAATATATTTCCTGTTAGTCAGGTAATCGGTATACATAGTAAGTTTGATCCGGCCACAAACACCGAATATTAGAACAGATACAGACATTCTAACAGTTATGTCTAGAGTTCCACCTCCAATGTTTTACTCCGAATAAAACATTTCACCCTCGTAAAACGGTCTTCTCTGCATACACGCTGACTAGTAAGTAATAATATTTATCGTATCCAACATTTTTCTTACGCCTTAGATTACAATCTTCTGTGATTTGGTTTCGCATTAAACCTATTTCCTATTTTAAATATCCAGGGCATGAAAAAATAATTTTAATATGAGGATGATACAATGAATGCAAAGGTGCAAGCGAGCTGGACAATTATAACGATAATAATCCCTGAAGAAGGGGAACAAGGGGGACAAAGGACAAGCACAAATCTCCAAACACAGCTAGGTGACTGGTGCCCGACTGAAAAAATACGCCTGGTCCTGGTGTCAATCCAGGGACCTCTCCATTACCAGTGGAGCGGTCTACCAACTGACGTCTAACTCCTGGTTAGCTCAGTTGGTAGAACGCACCACTGAAATGGAGAGGTCGTTGGTTCGACCACCAGGACCACACGGATATTTTTCGGTCGCGCACCAGTCACCTACTGTGTTTGGAGACTTGTGTTTGTCCTCTGTACCCTTGTTCCCCTGCTTCAGGGATTATTATCGTTATTTTTGTCCAGCTCGCTTGAACCGTCGCATTAATTGCAGTATCATCATCGCTTAAAATGCAGGCCGTTCATCTTTGAAGGTGCAAGACTGGTGGCAGCCTGTTAAAACCTGTTTGCTCTACTGACGTCTAACTCCTGGTTAGCTCAGTTGGGAGGACGCTGCACTGGGAATGGAGAGGTCACTGGTTCGAAACCAGGACCAGGTGGATTTTTTTCCGTCACTCATTACTCACCTAGTTGTGTTTGGAAATATGGGTTTTGTCCTTTGTCCGCTTTGTTCCCCTTTTCCGCGGAACTATTATCGTAATCTTAATATCAGCGGTAAGTTTCATTTTGGAAATTTCACAGGCAGTGCAAGTTAGGCATGCCCACGCGTTGACCCCGTGGAGCCCACCTATGTGCTACCTCTGCCCCCGTGTATCCGGAGTGGTACCTATGGTGGTATTCCGCGGGAGGCCAAGATGGCCGTACCCACGTGAGTACCCCCGTGAAGCTCACCTCTGCCCCGCAGAGCCGAAATGGGACCCACGGGGGCATTATAATGGCCGCGCAAAGTTGGGCATGCCTACGCAGTGCCCTGTGGAGGCCACCTTTTTGCTGGCTCTTCTCCCGTATTCCTTAACGTCCCTGGATAACGCTATACGAGGTAGCGACAAGACCTCCTCCCCCGCCCCTGCCGTCTGCTAGAGCGCGGTCCGCACTGTTCTTCCTAACTCGCCCAACATAGTTGTGTTTGAAATCTTCCGAGTTGCTCCAGGCGGGCCATGTCACGTGACAATTCAGATAAAACAACGCTGGACGCGGGAAGGTTTTCGAACGCCAAGGTACAAAAGCGTTACTCGAGAGTAAGGTCAAATCAAATCATCCATGTTCTCTCCTAACCGGAAACGGAACGCGGGCACGACCAATGGGAGAGCACGTCGGTACATCAATCGCTGTCGCTACTTAGCAAAGCGTTAATCGAAGGACTTTAGTATTCAAAAATCCAGCCCGGGCGTGCTGCTATATTTTAAAAAACGGGCGTGCTGCTATCTTTTAACAAGATTTTCGCTTCGTTGTGATTGATAACACCATGATCTGCTGAAAACACGCCCGGAAACTTCTTACGCACTCCTTCCGCCCGATCTTCCGCCGTGACACAATTCAGCACTTTCCAATCTAGCTGAAGCCTTTCCAACCAGTTCCGCCCCAGTAAAACTGGTAGTTTCTTTCCTTGATCTTTAACCACGATTCCTGGCAGAATCATGGCTTGATCCCGGTAGACTACAGAAAGATGACACTTCCTTTTACAGGCAACCGGTCTCCCGTGTACGTTTTTAAAACTGCGTGGCAGGGCTCAGCAAGGCACCTGACCAAACTTTGCCGCGTACACACTTTCAGGAATGACTGTCACCGCTGCTCCAGTATCTACCTGCATGGTTACATCGCTTCCTTCTATCTTCATTGTTACATTGTAACCCCGATCTAGGGAATCTGACACCTTACTGCAATAGTACGCATGAAGTTCGCTGTCATCATCGGATGACTCAACGAAGTTCGGTGTTTCTTACTGCTTTCGTAGGTTTGCCACACATTTTCTGTAAATGTCCCACGCCAGAACACTTCCTGCACTTGTAATTCTTGAACCAGCAGTCGCTCGATGAGTGCCTTTTCCCACATCGGCTGCATATTTCTTCACCTTTGCTGGCGCCCCTGTTAGCGTAGTTTTGCTCTTTGGTCTTATCACGCATTCCGACGGCGTTCAACGACAAGTTTTTGTTTTCGGCGTGCAACAAGGCGGTCTGTGTCGCGGCTAATTCTCTGTCCATGGCAATTTTGCACGCCCCTTCGAATGTGAGAGTTTCCACCGCAAACAAAGCGCGCTGGATGTCTTCACTTCGGAGCCCCGCAACTAGCCTGTCACGTAGAGCTTCCTGTAAAAACTGACCGAAGTTACACTTGCGGGCGATGTACTTCAACTCCACTATGAAGTCTCCCACGCCTTCTTGGTCTTGCTGTACTCTTCGATTAAACTTGCATCGCTCGGCGATCACCGAGCCCTTAGGACTGTAGTGATTTTGCAGCAGAGTCGTAACTTCAAGAAACGTCTTTTCCCCTGGCACTGCCGGAACAACCAAGTTCTTGAGCACTTCATAAGCGCGACCTCCAATAACCGTCAGAAATACTGGTAACTTCTTAGTTTCAGTAATGTCGTTTGCAGTTACAAAATGCTGGAATCTTTCCAGGTAGGAGTCAAAGTTTTGCGTTTTCTCGTCGAACTCGTCTATTTTGCCTAGCCTTGACATGTCGGGTTCAATACGGGTAGTCCGATGCACTTATCGTTTGGAAGTCTTCCCTACTGCAATGATCCTTGACTGCAGCATTGTCGGCGCTTCCATGCATGATCCTTGACTGCTCCCGAGCTTGCGTGGCTGTCAGTCCGGTTCGCCGCTCCGCTACGGCCTTCGTAATCCGATTCATCGTCGCCAATGTGGTAACTCGTAGATTGGAAGCCAAACGATGAACAACTTTTATTCAAGGGAAACACGCATTTATATAGTAGCGGTTATCAGGTCTCTGCTGCAGACCACGTGGCATGACATCGCAGATTCGAGGCCACGTTATCTCAACAGCTAGCATAGTCATTTCATGACGACACGGCTCGACCAACCAATGACGTTCGGCGGCAACAAACGACTGCATGTTTTGCGATTCTTTTTTTACGTTTAGTGTCATTATGCGAACCAATGATGGCGATATTTAGATTCTCTAGGAGAAACTACGCCAAGAAAAAAAAGCATTAACTATTTTTTTAACCGTTTCAGCCCTCCCTTAAACAACGACATGCCCATTTATTTAACGCACTTGTGCATTCCCGTCACCTGTGATATGCTCCTGCACTGACCGCTTCGCATCTGCAGCCGAATGAATTAATTTTAGCCCACTGACCAGCGTCAGAGAGCATGGGCACGGGAAATCCCAGAGAATTTATCCCCGTCTCTTCCGTCATCTGGGCACGGCGAATAGTCGAGGTGGGACCGACGGAGGCATTGTAGCAGGCAGCCCAAGTTGGGCATGCGCCCCCCCCCCCAACCATTTGCTACATCTGCCCCTACATTTTACCCAGTTCTGGAAAGGTGCCAAAATTTACACACAAAAAAATTATTTTACAAGAATTAGTGCACAGCTTATCGGTGGCAAAACCATATATATAATATGGGTACCAGGTTGGGGAAGGGGGAGGGACTCGCGGCAGCGGTGGCATCGTGCAACTCTTGGTAAGATCGGTCCATTCGCTCCTGTCCCCTAGCGTTATTCCTAATGAATTAAAAGTACATTGAAATAAAAGAAGATAAAATTAACGTTCCTCGATGGAATACGTATATAACAAAATTATTTTTCCACACTGAAAACAAAAAATGTCAGCGCCATATTTACGCCGTGAGAGGCAATATAGGTGGAGGTAGCCCCGCTCTAGGATCCGCCCATGAACTAAAGGTGTTTGGTTGTCTAAGCGAAGCTTCTCAGCTCTCGTTTGCTGGGGAGATAATTGACGTGTGGAATGTTCTTTGTAACATTTTCCTACGTGCCTTGATATTCTTTTGTTTGACATATATTTATGTCTAAGAAACAAGCTATCTAAATAGTAATTACTGTTTGTAAAAATATCATAAAGCCGTCACTTCCGTTTTTGATATTTATGGTTGCCGGCGTTCGCGAAGAGCAGTCGCCTACACCGCGTAGTTCATTGAGCTCCTCTATTTTGATTAGTGAAAGTCCTTTTTAAAGATTATAATCTTATCATACTCGTTTTCGTACCGCTTGCCTTGCGCCTGCTGTACGAGCGGCAACTTTAGCGCGCTACTGGACTTCCCACGCGCTTTAAGATTTTTTATAAAATTTACAGGTGTAGTGACTTTTGATGACGCTCAGCAAGTTTTTCATCACAATCCTATGGTTATTTTCTATAAATAAAAAGTTAATTAATACATTATAGTTAATTATTAGACTTATCGCGACGATCAACCCTCTATATTATGTTCCCTTGGCCGTATTACTCACCTGCACAGAACGCATTAACGTACCTTTCACGTTTTTTTTTTTAATAGATCAGTGTGAATGAAATTTTACACCCTGTTTGTTGAAAGATAGTATCGCAAATATTATATTTCTAACTAGAAGATGGAAAAGAGAAGGCTTCGTAATCTTGTGAAGGTCATTCATCTCCACAGGTGACCGAAACAGGGGCATTCACATGCGACAGTGCTCCTCTTCACAATACACAAGTTCTGTGCTTGCACTTTTTTCTAATCTAACTGTAGATCATCTTGTTCTAAAAATAGGCAATCGCATATAAAAATTAAGAAAATTAAAAACGTCCATCAAAACTACTTTCTACGTCATCGTATCTGAAATATCAGCTAAACCCCTTTGAATTTCGAAGCACTGTTCTCATTGAATCGATAGTGGAAAACTTTTCTCTTTTTCCGCGGCCTTGTGGACCGATCCTCCTCGAGGCACTCTGGGTCGCTTCCTTCGCTGCCACGTTGGGCGCTGGCAGTCGCCGCGGTGCAGCTTCCGTGCTCCCCCGCAGCAGCCCGCCTGCGCACCAAATGGGCGCAGAGCCACCAGGTCGTCAAGGCCGTGTTCACCATAGAGGCCGTGTTCGCCAACGCCCCCTAGGGCTCTCCGGGCAGCACGAGTGGAGGAGGAGACGGCGACGCCAAGCAGGCGGAAACGGCAGTGACCTTCCCACTAAAGGACGCTTGGGCGAAATCGACACACGAACAGGAATAAAAAGACCCCGCGCGACCGCACGCAAATCATCTTTCTCGTTTTCTTTCCTCGACGCGAGCCGGTAAAAGACAATTATTACCTTTACTTTTTTTCTTCATTTCATTTTTTTTTGCCTCTGGAGAGACAGCAGAGTGGTCTGCCATACAGAAGCCATATTCTTGCCATAAGAGGACATCCTGCATGTGACGTCATTCCGCAGCTCTCGGCGCGATTTCTATCCGTCCCTTTTCTAAGAGCAGTACTTCTGTAGCATAAAAATAACGCTGTGAAGTGAACGCTCACGGCAAAATCTATAACGAACATGCAAAGTCAACTTTCTGTGATATGTTTATGTGTAGAACATTACAACACTCTCAGTTCGGAGTCAAAATGACAACATAATGGCATTGCTTTGGTCGAAAACAATTAACACCAAAGTTTTCGAACCTGTCAAGGTCTCGCATCGTCCTCGGCCATCTTGAATATGTAGGTTATCGTTTATATGTTATTAAATCATGCATAACATAACGTGCAAATATAAGGTCTGTGAATTTATTTAATTAATGCCTAACCTATAAAAAAGAGTTCCGTTTATATAAGGGACACATGCTACTCTTGTTGAAGCAGCATATTTTATATCACTAAACTTCTAAACAGGTTCCGTATTTTTTTTATTTTTTTTAGTTTACAGTTTGTTGTGGCGACAAGGTTAGCATGCATGTTCCCAGCGCACCACCATGGTGCTGCAAGCGCTGTTTTCTGTAATAGGACGGAATAGACCGTCAGAGCATTGGAAGGCGTATGGCAGCCGCTGCCGAAAAGCAGACCGGACCATCGGTCGGGCAGAGCAGAGCAACTACATCGTTGAAAAATACGCGTTCGCGCATATTGGGCGATAAAGTAGATTAGTACTCGAACCTCGTAGAATCTTAAATCGTTTTGTTTGATTATAATTTTCGTCCTGCAACTCTCCATGTCAAAAACTTTAAAAACAAAATGTTGGCTGCATCAGGCCACACTGGAATCGCCAAAATCGTCTTGGATCGACCGGAACCATCAAAGCCGTTGACTGGATCTGGCCCGATTTCATGGCGGGTGCCTCGTATCGAGCCCAAAGCGAAGTCGTAGACGCCTGATTGACACTGGACAAAACCGAATCTGACTTTATTCTGACATTTTTGTACGGGCAAACGCTCTATAAAAAATCTTAATGTCAAATTTGAAAAAAAAAATTCCGCCTTTTGATTAAAGCAGTTTTCCAAGACCATCATATACAGGGTGTTTATGAATTCACTTCCGATATAATTGTTCCACAATAGGGGTTTCAGTTACACCGAGACCGTTATGATCAGTATCCTAATGAACTAAACTCGGCTAATTAACATTTTGGTTTTGAGTTTTATTGGTCAAGTTGCAATTTCAGTATTTACTGAAAATATAATTAGAGGTCGAACCAAATCTTAAAACAAAAAAGCCGAAAATGTAGTTTTTCTTTTTTTTTTAAGAGATCAGGAATCGAGTTTTGTCGTTTTCTTTTGCCCGATTTGAAAATCGCGTACAGAAAGAGCACCACAAGCCCTACCTATAATAGCGCTTACAAGAGTATCGCAGTCGTTTCAATCACGTCGTCACTCTCTCGGCAGCCCATCCTGGCGAGTGCCCCGACGACACATCGCCCACATAGGAACGACGGGACTGGAAACGAATACGCCACTCCTCCAAGCTTCATTGCAGGCAGAGCCTGTGGCGCCCTTTCTGCACGCATTTTTTAAATCAGACGAGAAAAACGCGAAAACTGCTAAAAAAAACATCTGAAAACCATTACCTGCCTGTATATTCTTTGGATTGATAGGACCTTTAATAGTAACTGCCACGTAAATACGATAATTGCAATGTGACCCATAAAATCAACAATTAGTGGACATATAGTTAGCAGATTTAGTTAACTAGCCAACTTTCCATGGCAATTATTCCCTCATATAATCTCTGTCGTGCCTGTTAAGTGCATGGGGAAGACAATACCCTTTTTTCTAATCTGTTTAAATTAAAATCACACACCTTGTATAGTTGTATAACATCTGCAGATTTATTTTGAATATCCTACAGCAAGCTGAAGTACCACCTGAAGATTCACTAAATATAAATTATTTGATTAAATGTGTACGCATACGTCAAAATTTTTTGAAAGTATGCTTTACCCTAAACCTACAGCTGCATTGCAGCAAAACAAGCAATGCAAAATCTCGATGTCTACTTCGCAGGTATCGCTTATCTGCAGTCCACCGTGAAAAGCGCACTGATACGCAATAGAAGAACTTTTTACGGCTACCTGTGAATAAAATCAAGTATTACCGGCACCTCTTTTGGGTATTTCCCATTGAGGCAGTAATAGGCAGCGTTGGGCACCCCCATAACAGGAAGCTGAGGCCTTCAAGGCGCCTGGCACCGTCAAGTGTTACGATACAAGTGCAGTCGAAGGTTCTTTATCATGATAAGTTGCTTGTCTGTAGACTGAAGGCTATATTAAACCGAAAATTTAGGTTGCAATCGTGTGTCCTATTAACAACTCTACTGTGGCATGCAATGTTTCGTGAATTCTGTAATTTTGAAAACGAATGCCGAAAAAGATATATGAACCAATAAATTCTGAGCTCTCATATTCCTCCTTTCCATCCGCGCATTGCCGCTATGTTCAGTTTTTAGAATATATTAAGATACTTTTAGTCTAAAACTCAACTGATCAGGGACATTATCTACGTACTTTCTTATTCGCACCATAGCTAGAAAGATGACATGCCCATATGCTACACTTTTTACGGTACTTTTATCCCCGAAACCTATTGTGATTCAAACCACTTTCTCAAGTCGTATTGCTAAAATTATAAAGTTAACTAGATTCAAAGTTGCACTAAAAATTCTTATTTTCAGCCAAATTACCTTCTACTGTATTTGTAGTCCCGAATCCCCACGCTTTTCCTAACGCTGCAGCCCTAAAGGTGTAAGTAAATAAGCGTGTCGAAAAACTTGGGCGCCACCTAGGGAGCACTCTTCGTTATTTGTTCGTGACGTCTTTAGCTTGAGCAATTTATGACGAAGTGATTGCAGAACTTGGTGACCGCACCAACTACTTTGTCACCACATCAGTCATTCCTTCTCTAGCAAAATTGCAGTTTTGACTCCATGCACTAAAACAGAAAATAAGAACAGTTGGTTTAAGGGCAGACAAGGGTCTTGAATTTTTTATATTTCATTTATCGTGCTGCAATTTAGCATATTGACGCATTTCTCAGTGGTGATTTCAAGTATGCAACTAGTTTTCAGATAGCTTGAATAGATCCGGAGTTATCAATAAATTTGTCATTTTAATTAGGTCCTCCTTACGGGTCGATAGCGTAAAATTCCTCAGAATATATGCGAAATGTTTATAAAATTGCATGTACCAAGACATACTTCGTGCGGTGATCATATTCTTAAACCTGATTTAATGATATTATACTGGTAAAAAGATTTGCAACCAAATCGCACAGAACGGGAGGCTATATCTTTTTGAGACTTATTAAATAAAATTATTGTATAACATATAAAGCAACAAACATAGCATCACCGCACAAAGCATGTCTTGGTGAATGCAATTCTGTAGAAATTTGATATATTCTAAAAAAACATTTGCGCTAACAACCCGTAAGGAGGACCTAATTAGAATTACAAATTTATTGATAACTCAGGTTCAAGTAATGCTATCTTAAAACTAATTGCATATTTAAAATCACCACTCAGAAATACATCAGTATGCTAAAATCAACACAATAAATGAAAACTACAAAAACATTTAAAGAACCTCGTCCCCCTTAAGGTTACGGTTACCCTTATATTTATGAAATCGCTTTCTTGCGATTTAGGTTTTGATATTTCGGTTACTGGTTAAGCGTTTCTCAAAACTGTTTATTTTTGCTTTGAAAAAATAAAATCTAAACAATAACAGACAAAATTTCCGAGACCATAAAGAACGAGTGATGACACGGCACAGAAGTCTCAAACACAGCTGATATTTATTGACAAAATTATGTTTATGTAGGCTTCGAGTACCTTTACAGGCAGAAAAAAAAATGGAAAGAGAGAGTAAACACAAAGAGGCACACAAAAGCAAAAACAACCTTTCCACAAGTGCACCTGTGCGAAACATTGTAACTTTACCTAAAACAACAAAAAACTGAAGAATAAAAGAAATTTAAAAAAAGGGAGGCGCGGGAGAGAACGGTTAAACCTTCGAGAATGATGTTAGTCTTACTCTAAAACGTCTTTACAATCAAGAGTTTGCCCTAATTAAAGCTAGATATTTGTTTTCCATTAAATAGTTTAACTACACCTCTTATCAAACAATGAGTCGGCGAGCTGAAATTAATCAGGGCAACTCACAGTTGCCAAAATTCAAAAATGGGGTTGCCTCTCTTCATCGATCATAATTCTCATAATATACTCTAAAAGCACAACGTTCTACGTTGTTTCGTTTTGTTAGCTCTCCGCCAAACTGACATTGCACTGGGGTTGAAGTTCTCTAATTAGGCAATTCATGTGCGAGGCAGCTATCTGAATGGACCTTTTTCACATAAAGACGACACCAAGTGGCTAAAACGCCTACTACGGTTGGTGGATGGAATGGGAGCTGCGATACCATTTCTTCCTTCTCTGCGGCTGAACCGAGTCGCAGAAGAGGCAGGAGAGGTGGTGCAACCATTCATCCCGACGCCAACTGAAGTAAGAGCTTCCGCCGCTGCGAAAGGAAGGCCTGCGCATGTGCAGAACCCTTCTTGAAAAAGCTCCAATGCTTAAGATCGAAACCTTGAAGCTGTCGATGCCGATATGTATTACTTCGACTTCAGAGGTCTCTGACCACTGCCGAGCTATACTCCGTTTTACCTTATGTTGTACCGCAGAGAAGGCTAGAAGCGCGAGCTCATATCGTTGGGAGCTGCTCTTAACGCACGTGAGCTTGTGCCGCCGAGATGTGCCCTGGAGCAAGGAGCTCGCGCTTGTAGCCTTTCCTGCGGTACATCATAAGGTGAAACAGAGCATAGCAGCGAGCTCAGGGTGTATGCGGTGCCCGCATTAACTTGGCAAAAGCCTAAAGCTATGGAGTATGGCCTTATGCAAGCCAGTATGAGTATGAAAGCGAGGCAGGCACCCCATTGGATTTCCTTCCAGCGAAGTCATGTTCCTCGCTACGCGCGCTCACTGGGCCCAAACGGAGTTGAGTGTAGCTTGCCCCGGCGCCGGCCCCGAAAGACACCACCTCCAGTCGGCTGTCCGGCACTTGCGCTTCTCGCCAGTTTAATTTGGAAAGAAGGGCATCGCCAAATGACTACTGACAAGTAGAAGAAAGGAGCTGACCGTACGTTGTTTGTTTGTTTTACTTATTGTGGTTTGAGTCTGTGCACTTATCTTTTCAAGTTATCCCAGCCAAACCAGCTAGTCCCATTCACAGGTTACTTTCTCGAAGAACGTTGCATAAAGAGTACGAGTGCGATTTTCTTCAATCAATAAAAAAAATGTGGTTACTGTCTCTACCGCTAACGAGAAAATTTTTATAAACTTATTTTTGATAAAATTGATTCCTTTTCATTTGATTCCAATGCTGTTATGTTTCGTTAGTTTTGTTTGTTTGCCTGATTCAGTTGATGCTGAATGCCTAACTAACATTGTTGCGGGATCCAACAGATCTACAACAAGGTTAGTTTATCTCGATCCTTCATACTTCACGTCGAGAACGTTGGAAGTTAAGAGGACAGAGTTGCCCTAACATCAGAGGATTATAAGTTACAAGTTCGTTCCTGAGCAAGACTGTTAAATCGCGTCGGTAACAGGAGACCACTAGTCAAATCGGTTTAATCAATTCGTCAATTCGGAGCCCGGCGTTCGTCTGCCCGCGCACCCCAAGCCTCTAGCGCTCAGTGCCCACGCTCCTCGAGTGGCCACGAGCTGATAAGCGCCAGTCTGTCAGTCAGTACATAACACCTTGTCCAACTAGTTGTGGTACCCGTAGTGTTGCGGAGGTCGTCGGGTTCTGGTGGCCCGGTGGGTACCCGAAGTCGGATTAGTAGCAGCCGTCGAAGACGCTGACACTGGTTCCTGAGGCGAAGTCGTTTGCTTGTCGACAGCTCCCGGATGTGATCTGGTTGGTTGGGCCTGGCTGTCAGAGCTGTGTGATAGTGGCTGCGTTGGACCCGAACTGTCCATCTCGATGTCCCAGACAGGAGGCCACGTGTCCGCTTTTTCTCGCACTTCGGTGTTTGTCGACCGCTTTCGTATATGGTTGCGATGACGGCGCACCAATCCTTGATCAATCCGGACCATTCATGAGCGTGGGCCCATTCGACGTTCGACAACTCCAGTAATCCAACCACTGCTTGGAAACGTCTTCGTCCAAACTGACTGTCCCACGCTCAGTTCATGTGGGTCCGTGGAACCGGCCGTTATTTCAGGTTCTTCAGAGAGTGTAGAGGAATCGGCCGCCCTCACAGGTTTTTCAAACACAACTCATTTTAGTCGCTCCAAAGCTGATGGAATCTCCCTTCCATACATCAGCCAAGATGGCGTTTTGCCCGTGGAGACTGGAATGGTGCTATGTTGTTTAAACAAAAACCTTGCCAGTGCACACCTTAGTTCGTCCTTCCCTCTCTTGGCGAGAGCGATTTTTAACTCCTGCACCATGCGTTCCGCCTGTCCATTAGTGGCAGGATGGTACGGTGCACTTGTCACCGCCCGGATGCCGTTGTTCTGGTAAAACGTTCTCATTTCCTCGGACACCAGCGCTGCGCCATTGTCGGACACAACTTTCCTTGGCAGGCCGAATGTCGCAAAAATGGCCCGTAGTTCCCTAATGACTTCGGTCGAGGTCATATCGCCGAGACCCGCACTTCCAGCCATTTGGTAAAAGCGTCCACCACAACCAGGAAGACTTCACCATTGACCAGACCTGCAAAGTCCACGTGAAGGGTGTCCCATGGCTCTGATGGCCTAGTCCAGACAGTGATAGGTTCTTTGGGCGAACAATTTCGGTGCATCTGACATGTGCTACACTCTGCAACTGCTGTCTCGATATCTGTGTCTATTCCGGGCCACCAAACGTAACTCCGAGCGCGTGCTTTCATTGCCACAATCCCGCGATGTCCAGAGTGCATCCGAGCCATCGTGTCTTTTCTCAGTTATGTAGGAATCACGATTCGTACTCTCCAACTTACACATCCCATGTGGTTCGACAACTCTGCCTCGTTGGTTCTGTACGCCGAGTACTCCGGTGTTTGTAAGCGGTCAATGGTACCCTCTCAGATGGTTCGGTATACATTCGCAAGGACGCTGTCGGCTGCGGTCTCTCTCGCCACTTGTTGGGAGGACAATGGTGGACGGGACAAAGCTTCAATCACCAGGATATATCCTGGAACCCCCGGCTTATTTTCAATGGTTGATAGCGGAAGCCGGCTAAGGGCGTCCGCATTCTGATGCTGTTTTTCTGGTCGGTATCTTAGCTCGTAGTTATAAACTGACAGTCTGACACACCACCGGGTCATCCTCGGTGACAGGACTTGTGGAACAGGCTTCTCAGCTCCAAGGATGCCTAGCAGAGGCTGGTGGTCTGTGTAGATGATCACACTCCGTCCTGCGACGTACTGATGGAAATGGTTGACCCCAAACACGATGGCCAGGCCTTCTCGGTCAAGCTGAGAATAGTTTCGCTTGGAGGTTCCTAGCGTCCTGGGCGCGAAGGCAATCGGAGCCTCTCGGCCGCCTGAGTCCAACTGTGCCACCACGACACTCGCACCGTATGCTGAAGCATCGCATGACAACAGTAGTGGTTTCCTTTCATCATAGTGTGCCAGCACAATATACTGCACTACTAATTGCTTCAATTTCTGGAAAGCCTTACGGTGTCTGTCCTCCCATCGCCATTCTGCCTTTTCTAATCTTTTCAGCACTGGGTCTGGTCGATAGGCATGTTCCTCCGCGTTTGCCCCGCTGATGATAGCGTCGTTGAGGTATGCAGCGACTCCAGGGATGCCTGCTAATGTCATGTCCATGACTTTTTGGAAGATTGCCGGCGCTGCCGCTGCTCCAAAGGGAAGTGAAGTCTTTTTACTCGGAACAACCCCTTTATGGTGTTAGCTGTTTGCATTTCGGCCGTGGTGTCTGTCACTCGCAGCTGTTGGTACCCCTGAGCGAGGTCCAACGTAGAAAAGACTGCGCCACATCGGAGGTTAGACAGCGCTTCCGTGGTGGCGGCCAGAGGGTAAGCAGCCGGTTTAGCTGTGATGTTCATTGTACTCCGATAGTCCGCGCAGGGTCTCACCAAGCCATCAGTCTTTTTGACCACAACTACTGGTGTCGCCCATGTTGAATGTTGGACCGGTTCAAGAATTCCTTGCTTCTGCGAAGTCATTAGCTCACACTCTACGACAAAGCGCAAAGCAAAAGGTATGGTGCGTGCCTTGAGGAATCTAGGAGTAGTTGATTTTTTGAGCTCCAGCTGAATTGGTGGACAGGTGCACGCCGTGATGTCGGACTTGAATACCGCCTCGTGTGCTTGAAGCACCTTTCGGACCTCTTGGCTTGGCGAACGATGGTGTAACCCACTGACCTGTATCTTCAGCGCTGGGAACCAATTCCTTCCCATCAAGTTGCACCCAGTTCCACTTGCTGATTACAATCTTGCAACTAAGTGCAAATCTGGCAAACAGCAGAAAGCAGATGCAGACAGCCTTTCCAGATGCCATCTCTTGAATGAAAACGCTGCTCCTGCAATATCCAGCCATATTCGCACTTCCGCACTTCTATACACTAATGACATCCGTGGAGCGCAACAAACAGACGATACGCTAGGTATAAAAATTTCTTTTCTATATGCTATGCGTCGTGCAAGACTGTTTGAACTCCGCGGCGGCATTCTCTACGAACGGAACCACGATGTCCACGGTCGTCCATGGCTGCTGGTCATCCCCCGCCAACTGCACATAGAACGTAGACGAGTCAATCACAACGATCCAACCGCTGGACACCTTAGATTCTCAAAGACGTACTTTCGAGTTCAAAGTCGCTACCTCTGGACAGGTATGACCCACATTATCAATCGCTATGTTCAATCTTTTTATCGTTGCCACACCAAGAAAACCCCTACAACCTTGCCCTCTGATCTTCTTCGGCAAATTCCTCAACCTCGTCATCCCTTTCAACGCATCGGCATCGATTTTCTAAGCCCGTCTTCTCGGTCCACAAAGAGCAAAAAGTGAATAATTGTAGCACTTGATCCCCTCACCAGCTACGCCGATACCAAGTGTGTTCCTGCTGCCACTGTCGAAGAAGTTGCCAACTTCCTACACACTATTCTATTGCGCCACGGAAAATCACAATATATAATCAGTGACCGGGGCACCACCTTTGTTTTAGAACTCCTTCGAGAAACCCTGCGACTGGCTTCAACTATTCACACCGTCACGACCGCATACCACCCGCCAACAAACGGCCTCGCCTAACGCCTCAACACACCTTAACAGAACATATTTAAAGGGAACATGAAATGACCTCTTTACTTTTGCCAAAGTATTTTTACATTAAGCCTTCAATGTTCACTGAACGCCGAGCAGGAATTCGTTTTTGTTTCGGTTTGTTAACTTCTAAACGAGAAATTATTGAAATATCGAGTTTTCTTCCTCTCCAACTCACCGCAAAACAAGGCGCGGGGTAATTTTGATGGTCGTGACGTACTATGACACCGGGCAGTAGGAGAATGGGAGCAATAGCGGCGAGCTGGCGGTGTGCCGGTGGGTTTTACCACAAGGTTTTGCTGCGGTGATGCCACCGACACATTTTCTGAATAGGCGCCTTTCATCGCCGCGATAACCATGGACACATCGCAGCTGAGCGAAATTCAATTAGATATATTGCGCTTCAGCGAAAGAATGGGACTGGTCCTTTACGCCGGTACGAAGCGCAGCAGGTCGCTAGCACGACAGCCGCTTCTCCGCCGTCGTCAGCCGTTTCCGCGGTATCTCTCAAAACGGGGCGCGCTGTCACTCACTGGCGTAGCAGAAAATGCAAAAATGTTTTATGGGCTCAAGCTTTACCAACTTTTATTTTGTCAGGATAGGCTCGCAGGGCAGAGTGGATGAAAAAAAGAAAAGAAAAGATGCAGTGCGCCGTCTTGGACGATCACGTCTATAAAACACGATTTTACTTACCGTACAAATTTCACCACACGCCTTTTCTCAGATTGCAAAAGACAATGTAGTCTTAGCAGAAGTGTGGTAGCGTACAAATATGATTTCGTGATCACATAGACGTTGCGATCGTTCAAGGAATGCTAACACTAGTCACTTTTCTCGGGTGATGAAAACGCAATTTAATTAAAAAAACAGCGCAAGGACGACGGAGGGAAGAACGAGAAGACAGGAAAGAGCGCTAATTGACAACTCGCGTTTGCAGCAGTAAGTGAGTGTGTCGAGGCCAATGGTTCCATACCTTTTCAGAACAAATGCGGAATCAACGTGGAATCCTTCTTAGAACTTCTGAGGTTCTACCTTTCCGCCACTGTTGTCACGTTTAATGGCAATACATATATACAAAAGAAGGGTATATGTATAGGTTCGTGCGTGGCACCTGTGTTATGTGACATTTTTTTGTCCCAATGCGATCGGGCCATTGCTAACGTACTTAACACCTGCCAGGTGTCAGTCATATTTAGATATGTTGACGATTATCTTGTCCTCCTGAAAGACCGAAACAATGAGAATAACACGGAGGTAACCAACAGCATACGAAACACCTTCGTAGATCAAGCACAGGGACTCAAGTTTGCGCATGAGTTGCCGGCGAACTCCTCTCTTCAGTTTCTAGATCTGCGGTTATCGTTTCTTGATGATCAAGCTTGCTGGATGTACCCTCCAAGATCAAAGAAAATGCTTTTACAATACGACTCTGCCCATTCAAAGCTAATCAAGAGAGGGATCGTAAGGAGTTGTTTAAGTGCGTCCCTCAAGAAATCCTGTGAACATACAGACGGTGAGAGTTTTAATTCTCAAATTCAACGACACACGGCATCTGGATATCCTTATTCGATTCTGTTCGATGTTGCTGAATCCATGATTACATCAAGTGGAAGACCAACAAGAAATAACTTCAAGGGACGCCGACCGGCTGTTGTGCCATACATACACCGCATTTCCCATAACTTGAAGCGGGCGGCATCCAAGTTTGATGTACAGGTTGTAATGTCAGCTCCTGATAAACTAAGGAGGCTATGCACAAAAATCAACAACAAGCAGGAACAAACTGCAGAATGTACAGAGCGCGACACTGTTAGCGCGAACAAGCGATCGCCGGTTTTTCCGGTATATCTCTTTGAAACCAAAGGATGTCATCCAAAATAATATTGCTACGGAAAGAGCTCATTTAGTTCTATGATGTAAGCGATAACATTTCGTGCTCGCTAATACTATTTAGAAGTAAAATTCGAAAATTCGCCGATGTCGTGTTCGCGCTAACAGTGTCGCGATGTGTACTGCAAAGCATCAACACCAATATGTCACCTGCATCAGCGGTGTAGTGTACGAAATACCGTTTTCGTGTGGAAAGGTATATGTGGGACAATCCGGACGTTGTCTAAATGTCAGGCTAAGGGAACATGCCTTAGCGTTAAGGTCATCTCCCGCGGGACATCTTGCGGTGCATGTAAGAGACTGTCTGTGTACCCCACTCTTCGAGCACACGAAATACTCAACGGTTTTCTGGTCAGAGGAGTAGAGAACTCTTCGAAGCACACGTCACAATATCCAAGGGCGACACCTGCATCAGTGCTCCTTCAGTAGCCTTATCGGAAAAAGAACAGCTTTACCTCAGCCTTTATCCCTGAAGATCCTTCGTACACATTTGTTTGACCCTGAAATATTTTTCTTCTTTTTATCTTTTGCTTGTTTTTCTCCTTCCTTTTTCTCCTCCTTTTTTATTTTTTATATTTCTTATTTTTTATATTTTTAACTTTTTTCTTTATCTTTTTAATTTTTGCTTCATAATATTTTATATATAATTACAAAAAGCATCCTTCTGTTTCCTAATCGATCTCTTTTATCTTCCTTCTTCTTTTTCCATATTCTTTTTGTCTTTGAATTGCCTCACTTCTTTTCGTCTTCGGACACGCATGGAATCCGCAAGATAAGAAATCCAGGCGATGTTCGAGGAGACAAATGCCAAGAAAGCACCACTGTAGTCGAAGCACTGAACAAAGACGACGGCAAGAGCGTTTCTGCTGTCTTGAGGGTGCCGCCACAACATCACCGCACGAGTAAATGCATCTTTCCTCTTAGGACGTGTTGGGTTATCATCGCGACACTCGATCAGAATTCAGTCAAGGATAGCGCTCTGCGCGGAATGATGAGCTTCCACCACGCCGCCCACGTCGATCATCACCACCGACGCCATGTTTGTTAGCAGAGAGCAACAGCGCAGGTGCAGTCTTATCTTTCGCTTGCATCGTTCACCACACGATAGATGGTGCATAGCTCCGAGCATTATAAAATTCGGCAATTTTCGTCACATCGCTAATTATTCAACAAAATGGGGATCAAAATATTCTTGAACAAAACCTTTAAGAAACCTTCGCCGCCTATTTATTGTTTAGGATCGCGGTGCTGGTGAGGTAGGCTCTGATCCAATAGGAGACGAGGATTTAGCTGACATGCCTTGGTACCGCGGATGCATCGCAGTGAAAAGGCAGAGAGCTTTCGAAGAAAAGAAGGTATAAAAGAGTCCGCTTTTTTTTAACTTCTATAGCGAACAAAATTTTTTTGCTCTCTATTTTTCTGTTTTGCTATTCTTTTCACAGCTCTTACGACGTGCGGTGAATGAAATTTGATTTGAAAATAACTTCATGGTCCCTTTAAATGTATGTTTTTGAAAACCAACCCACTTGGGACACCGTCGTACCGCACATCACATATGCAAATAATGCGGCTAGACAATCAACCACCGGCTACTCACCGTAATACTTCCTGTATGCTTGAGAACCTCTCATGCTAATTTACGCAGTTCTCCCCTATGTTCTCCTCTATCCCGGCAGTATCGTATCCCACGCCAAAGACGCCGCCAACTCGCTCGCATCCACACGTCTTAGTCCCTGCAACAACAGGCATTACGGCACAATGACTTCCATCGACCAGTGGATTACAGAATTGGTGATGAGGTACCCCTATGGTCACCTTCTCGTACCGTAGGAAAATGTGAAAAATTCCAACGGGAGTTCATCGGCCCCTTCCGCGTCATCCGTCAACTGTCCGCCTCCAACTACGAAGTAGTTCCCGTTTCCCAACCGCCAGATCGTCGTTCTTGCGCCTCAAACATCATGCACCTTCGCCAGATTGCGGCTTTATTACCGGCAGGACGCCTAACCACCGCAAGCACCCTTCGTCCCCAGCCGCCAAATGGCCGGCAGTGTGAGGAAAAAGAGGAGGACGGAGCGCACGCTTGATGAATAAAACGCGTGGAAGGTGACGTTTCGAGCTCGCCTTCCTGAACGGTCGTGCTCTCACCTTATCTAACTTCACTGTAAATCACATCAACGTTGAATCATCGTATTACTAACACCCTTACAATATATACACGCATGCATACATCGATACGTGCAGAATTACATAATGCATCCATACACGCACACATACATGCATGCATGCATTGCATACTATATACATACATGCATGCATGCATTGCATACTATATACATACATGCATGCATGCATTGCATACTATATACATACATGCATGCATGCATTGCATACTATATACATACATGCATGGATGCATGGATACGTACGTGCGTACGTACGTGCGTACGTGCACGTACGTACGTACGTACATACGTACATACATACATACATACATACATACATACATACATACATACATACATACATACATACATACATACATACATACATACATACATACATACATACATACATACATACATACATACATACATACATACATACATACATACATACATACATACATACATACATACGCACACACACACACACACACACGTTCATTCATTCATTCGTTCGTTCAAGCAGGATAGATTTCAGGGCAAGATGGTTGTCAGTACCGCTCTCCAGGACCAATTAAAGCAATCAAATGTTGAGATTTACACTACCGCGTCTTCTAAATTGCTGTAGTGAATTGAACATAAACATTTCGAGTCGGACTCGAAAAGAGGTGTATTCTGTTTTTGTTACGGGCTTTCCGAAGTATTTCTCTGAATAGTTAGAGCATGAAGTTATCGTACGATTTAGCTTCTTTTTTCTTGGCTATCTTTGAAACTAATATTGTTTGTTGCTAATTATGGTAATATTGTTATAGATATTATGTGTGTATCTATGTGTGTGTGTGTGCCTGTGCTTTTTGATATTGATATTATTTATAGCACTTGGGAGGTAGAAATGTACAGGTTTGCTGGTTTTGGGGGAAGTCTGACGCCCATGCAACTAGTGTGCCCACAACACCGACCCATGCACTCTTACAATATATCTACATTTGTACAAAATGGTGGAAAAAAACTAGAGTGCTTACAACACTGACTTGTGCACTCTTAGAACATATATACATTTGTACAAGATGGTGAAAAAAAGAAGTAGGTAAATAAGCTAGAAGTAGAGGGGGAAAAGTTGTAAACACTGTTAGAGGGGTAGCGGGTGATCGTCTGAGCTACTTCCTTCGCCTCTTAAGGGATCAGAGGGAATGTGTTCGGTGAGGTCTGGGGGGAGTCTTTATTTGCCCCCCTCCCCATACAGCAGCAGAGGGACTTTGGAGTCCCCCCAAAGTCCCTCTGCTGCTGTCAAGGGGGGGGGGGCAGAGGCTTGTCAATGCAACATTGAGTTGTTTTTTTCTCTGTCTCCTCCTCTCAAGTGGAGAGAAAGTAAATAATTTGAATTTGAATTGAAAGTTAATAAATGACTAACCATGATCATCAAACCTCCTGGTGGTCCTATGCCAAATTAGAAAAATATGAATCCACTTGTTTGGCATACTCATACTCAGGATGACATTCATCTAACGCGTCGCTCATCTTCGTTGAAGGCTGATATCGACTGCTGAGTGTGAGAAGCGTTGACCACGCCCGAGTGTGCGAGTTTGAAGATGTTAAAAAAAAACCTTTTTGCGATAGTCCATTTAAAGTCACAACATCAATCTATGGGCTCTAAGCATCCTAAAAAATCAAACATTGCATTCGTGCGTTGCCGATTTGTCAATTAAAATCGGTTTCAAAGATCAATTACTTCGGAACTATCGCTGACACCAGATGGCGCCAACGAACGAGGTGAAAGGCTTTTCTGCTTCTCGTCGGACGGCGCAATCTGGTGTCAGCGATAGTTCCGAGATAATCGATCTTTGATAGTGATTTTAATAGAAAAATCGGCCACACATAAATGTAATGGTTTTTTATATGATGCTTAGCACCCATAGATTGAGTTATGACCATATATAGACTATTCCAGAAAGTGGTTTAGTACCCCCTTTTTAAGGAACAAATCCTCATCCTTTTAACCATCGCTTTTTTTCCTTCTAGGTGCTGTCCCACAGCATATCCCTCCTCGATAACGTGCTCAGGTAATTCCCGTACGTTGCGTTGGCCGAAAAAAGCAGCCTAAGACCGTTGCATAGCAGCTCTGCTTCGTCCCTAGGAAGTCAACGGGAGCGATGCAAGGTGGCGAGATCGGGCCCGGTTAGAAAATGGCGATAGTGAAAGTAGTATTAATTTTAGCTAAGGGAGAGCCGCGGTGCCACAGAAAGGCAAGTTGCCCATACCAGAAAGGCCCGCGTCACCGCGTCTAATGATGATCTTATGATTTTGTACAGATGAATTTTCATTCGCTTGTACGGAGGCGGTCATTCAGTCATTCGCCTGTACAGATGTACAGGCGAATGACTTTGTAGAAGGTGAATCTAAACGACGATGAGTTAAGCTTAGCTCAAACCTGCCCAGATAAAGGCGAGCCGCAGATTCGCTTCCTTGGAGTCGGAAGTCTACAGGCATGTTGGCAAGGGTGGCGATTACTGGTTGGCAAGTTCTATACCCAAGGTCTTTCATATCTTACATTTAACCGATGCTGGGAAACGATTAGAAAACACGTTCACAAAGGCAAGACATTTACGGACTTGTATAGATCTACCTGGTAAAGCAGTAAGCATTGAAACATGAAACGTGAGACAAGCGTTACCGGCATGAAGGACGCCCTGCATTTGGAGTTGGTTAGTGTACGAAGAAAATATTTTAGTCTTAAACTTCTAGGAGACATTTATCAGAATGCACCGTGTTAGTAGGTATATGTTTTACTGGAACCGCTTTAGATATCAGGAAGAACGGACCACCCGAACAAAATCCGACCGTACTTGTGTCACGCGAATATGTCTTTCTTTTACCGACAACTATTGAAGAGTAGAATAGGCTGCCTAACAATGTATTCTTGACATATTTTTACAACACTGTGTATAAATAGTTCTTCGGCTTGTGTTTCATGGATGGTACTCTTATTTTCCCAATTTTTTGTAGTGTCCCAGTTATATGCCAGTTGTGCTGATACACTTTTTTTAATCCAGTGTTTTTAATGCTTTTTGGCAGTTTTTATACTATAGTCGTTGACAGTTAAAGAGTTCAGGGCGAGAGAAAGGAAGGCTGGGTAGGAGGAAGCACGTGAAATGGTGGAGGGAGGAGGACGTTTTCTCCTCTCCGGCAATCCATCTGCTTCCTCCTCCCCAGCCTTTCTTGGCTGGGGAGGAGTGCAACCAGCCTCTGCTGCGTCGCGCGATGACAGCGCAACAGAGGCTGGTTGCACTATCTTTCCACGGGAGCGCGGGGACGTCAGGGTCGAGATGCGCTCCGATAGCAAACCGAAACTTAAAAACCCGTCGAATTTGTGCGGTTTTTCAGAAAGCGGTAAAATGCTGCTCGTGCCGTTTATCGTTCGGCAATTTGTTGATTCAGTGTTTTTCGATGATGCTGAGCAATTTTCTAATTGAAACCATGCCCTTAAACTCAATATTAAAGAAGTTAATTACGCAAAAATTATTAACAATCTAATTATCTCGGACTTTAATAATTTTACTAAATAGGCCCCTGGCCCTGGACCAAAACGACACAAGCCTTTTTTTGTTGCGACGCGTAGTTTTCGCAGTAACTAATTTGTCCACTTTTCGTGAAACACCCTGTATAATTCCAGTTAAATTTTATGGATGTTTGCAATACAAAACTAGCTCTGCTAAAATGCCTCGCGGCAATGCAGGCTTCCTCGTAAAATATATAAAATATGAGCACGACGCAAGAATGTGAGTAATTGCTATTTGTCAATCGCTCAAATCACCCTGAAATTTCAGAGGTCAGCATTAGCGACACCAGCAGTTTAAAGCGTGCTTCATATTTCATGAACGCGCAAAGATGGGAAAGGTCGGAGCATGGCATCATAAATCCTTGAAACGTATGTAAACACGGGTCCGGGAACAGTCCTCCATGCATTCTTCAATCCTCTTGTTGTTTTTTGTCCTTCCTTCACGAGGCCGGTTTATTTTTACCTTAGCTACTCTGGTATGCAACAGATACCGGCCAACTACGCCTTCGCGTGAAATTGTACGACTTCCCTAGAGCCGCAACTTAAAGAGAGGTCCTGCTGTCTGTTTACAAACAAGAGCGCTTTTTTCACACCAAGTGTGAGAACTGCGCATGTGCCAGGTTGCCAGCTTTGCATGACATGAGGCGTTTGAGCGTGCGCCATCTCAGCCCGCTGCAGCATGCAGGATGTCAGAATCGCGTATTGGTCGACATTTTCTGCTTCATATAAAAAGTTAAGCACACGCCAACGACCCACAAGGACAGAACAACGCGAAAGGTAAACGAACGCCAAACATTAACAAACTCTAAACAAGATCCACGAACGGCAGCCGTGTGTTTCTTTCGTCCCTTGCTTCTGCTTCGCGATCATAGGTCTCCGAATTGCGATGTCCTCGACAGAACGCATGCTCCGGTGGGCGCACAGAAAACGCTCCAATTTCTCACGTATGTCGCGGAGACATCTGTGCAATATCCGCACGTCCCGCGAGCCTCCACAGGAGAATGTGTCCGACGCTCTTCATTCATGGTGCAAACTTCGTACCTCAGCGTTTGTCGCACGCACTGCTTGTTTTATAGATACGGGATCCTGGTGGATCCGATCAGATGGGTGCGCTACATTCAACAGGATCCGGCTATTTGGCCTCCACTGTACACCCTGATGGGTAAGTGAGTTCCGTAGTTCGTGAGAAAATACGTTGGAAAACAGAAATGATCCAATTTAACCAGACCTGCACGACGTTCACCTGGAAGAGAAAGCTTGGTTAGCGTCGTGCAGACTCTGAAAACGCCGCCGAGGGCGCACAAAGAACAAGATGGCTGCTTGGCCCGCAGTTAGTAGTTTTTTAGTCGTGGTATTTTTTTTAGTCGTGGTATTTTATTATTCAGGCGGGTTTCCTGTCTGCACCGCCGCTCGCGGCTGCAGGTCGGGAATATTCTAATTTTTGCCTCGCGATTACGCGGCGGAATCGCAACATTTCGAAGGAAGGAGGTGTGTTTTCTGTCCTTTGTGACAAGATGAACAATGTCAAGAGTAGAAAATGCCAATTCTTTCAACGTTAAAATCGTTGCACAGCTCCTTTAAGGTTCGAAGTGCTCAAGGATTCACCTAGCTCGCGATTCAACGCGTAGCCGCTCAGCGGGCTCTCGGGAAACAAAGAGTATGGCTGTCGGCCGCACCCAGGCGTTGGCTGCCCGTCTCCCTGGGTGCACCCTACAGATAAGAAGGTCGCGTCACTGTGGCCTCCAGCCAATTCCGGTTCACTTTCCTCCAGTCGTCATGGCATTGGGCCCTGCGCTGTCCTTTAAACTACACAGCTAATTTCAGTTAAAAATGGACTGCGCTCCCTCACGCCTGCTACTTATGTCGTAGGTTTTTTTTTCCGTCTTAATGTAACGAATGTTGACAAGTTGCTTATGTTGCAAATACAGTCTTACGGTAGGGGTCCAGTCGGGCGACTTCTCTTGTCTTTTGCTTCAAAATCGAGGCAATATTGTATTGTCTACGACATCAATAAAAATATGAGCAAAGGCAAATGTTCTTCCGGAGCTCTCCCTGCCAACAATAATTTAGAACCATATTCATGAACTTTCCTCCCACTCATACAGTGTCAAATTGCGATTTGATTTAAAGTTCTGTGTTTTACGTCAAATGAAAGAATTTCATTGAATCGGTCGGCCTAAAAATTTTAAGTTCCAAATTAAGAAAACGAAATTAAAGAGACTTTCTTTGTTTGTTTTTGCAGTAAGGAAAATATATTTTTCCGAAAAAACAGCCAGATACTATGTACATTTGTTTCAAATCTCATAGCGAACCATTGGCCGTCGATATTTTATAACTAGAAAAAACCCGTGAAAATTACAATTTTCGATCTTTCCCGCAATAATTTCACTTTATTTTAATAAGCCACAAACTCAAGAGCTACAGTTGTGGATTCATTTTTGATACATTTATGTCAGAAACACGCATGCGTCCGCGCGTATTCAAGATGGCCGTCATGGACCCGCAGTCTTACAAAAGTGCACCCTAATTGATTTTGTTTTTCGTCGGTTCGTTTCTTCCTCAGGTCTGAACGTGAACATTCTCTGCTCCCTGATCGTCGAGAAGCTTCTAGCACAGGTAGGCACACAGCGCGTGCTTGGAGACCACCTAGGAGACAAGACCCGCGCATTGCGTGGATTTACGAAAGCCCCTCTGTGTGGCAAACAACGAACGACATTCTGGGCAGAGCGCCGCTCGCCATCCTGGCGCCTTCTAGAGCCCCTCTATCCTGAAAATAACTCGACGCATGGTACCAACAGGATAAGAAGGCCACAGCGCTGAATTTCGACGTCACCCCAAGAGGGCGGGGCCGGGACACGAGTGTTCCTTCAGCGTTCAGCCGAGACTTCAAACAGCACTCGTGTTCCTGCCCCGCCCCATTAGGGTAGCGTTCAAACTTCAGGACGACGGTCTTGGTATCGATATTGTCGATATTATATATAGGAGGTGTTTTTTGGGCTTCACACATTTTTGTTCAAAAAGCCGTGAAAGCTACACTAATGTGGTTTGTGCAGGTGAGCTATACGACCAGGGGGACACGATACAGGGGTCTAGTCATCACGGCAAGTCCAATAATTTGCGATAATTGCTTAACTAATTTTTCAGTTAATAAAGAACACACATACCTGATATAAACGTGCTGCGTGTCATCGAAAATTACTAAATAAGCCAGCTTTATCAATATTTCGGGGCGTGTGGGAAACGCAGTTGTGCCCTAAAGTTACCACTCGGGCAACGTGACCGAAGCTGGCGGTTCGAAAACACGCTCTGTTGTTTTTCGCGTCTGTTATTCGCGGTTTAGCAGCACCAGCCTTGCGCTCGTTGCACGAGTGGTAACTTCGCGCTTCCCACGCACACCAAATCTTTAGGATGCCTGAAATGCCGAGGCTCGATCTAAAACGGGCCGTGAAATCGGCGCCTGCACGTAGCAATCTATAGACCTTTCGTCAAATGTGTATTTCGCAGGTGGGTTTTACCTCGTAATATTACGAGGCGTAGCTCCCTTTCTGTAAAAAACGGGGCGAATAAACTCGCCAGGGTCAACGGCGGACGGCGACGCAGACGGCCGAGCCGAGTGGTGGGGCGCGTTTGGTGCAAGTATTGATAGATGGCGTGGGGAGCGGCGTCGGAAGGTGTAACCGAACTTCGCAAGAAAGCAGACGACACGCAGACGAAATCCTTTGGCAGCAAGAGCGCCGTAGTTATGCTGATAACGCAAATAATGCAAAGGTGCAAGCGAGCTGGACAAGAATAATTATAATAATCTCTGGGGTGAACAAAGGATAAACGCAAATCTCTAACACAGCTAGGTGACTGGGACGCGACTGAAAAAACCCGCCTGGTCCTGTTATCAGAACCAGGGACCTCTTCATTTCCAGTGGAGCGCTCTACCAACTGAGCTAACCAGGGTTTGCACGTCAATAGAGCAAACGGGTTTTTAACAGCTGCCACCAGTCTAACACCAGCATGGGCTAACGGCCTGCATTTATTTTTAAACAGAAAGTGCATTACAAAAAATATTATGTTCATTTTAATAGACCATGGTCGGCGCGGGCACTATCTATATTTTTTAAAGCAAGCCGTAACAAGGAGGTAGCGCTATCTTCAATACGTGCGCCAGTCGCTCCCCGCCACTCGACTCGGTAATTTGCGTCGCCGTCCGCCGTTTGACCCTGACAAGTTTGTTGGTCCTATGTTTAACAGAAAGGGAGCTACGTCTTGAAATTTTACGAGGTAAAATCCACCTGTGAAATACATCTTTGACGAAAAATTTAAATTGCTACGTACATTCGCCCATTTTTACCACCCATTTTAGATCGAACCTCGGCATTTTAAACACTTTGTATATCAAATGTACTTATTTAATGGTTTTCAGTGACACGCAGGAAGTTTTTATTTAAGACCATATGTTAATTTGTATCTATAAAAAAGGTTATAAGTTTTATTTAACTATCTTATTTATTCCGACTATTAACCTCCTTTATTAGATCCCTGGGTGTATAACTCAACTTTGCACTCCCCATTAGTGTAGCTTTCACGGCTTTTTTTAAACAAACCTCTAATGCCTAAAAACATCCTGTATATTCGAAACTATGCAGATGAATGAACAGTAATTCTTGAATAGGCCTTTGGCTGTCAAGTTTTGAGCAGCATCTCTGGCGAACAAAATCTAATATTACTCGGTCGCGTTTTGGTTGTGCGTCGTCAGCCTTTTTCCACGTTGCTGGCAATCGCTAAGCAGGCAGTATTTTATTCGTGGTTATAAATTTGCGAAAGACAAGAACAAGAAAATCATTCTTATCGTTTTGATCTAACACCAAAATCTAAGAGGCATTTTTTTTCGAAATTAGACAGAGCACAGGCGAGCTTGTAGAAGTTTACCATGATGATTTTAATCCCAATACTAAAACAAAATGTGGAAGAAATTTTAAATCTTTTTTTAAATACGTTGTTTTCATTGTTACTTTCTTTCCACAGTAAATAAAATATTCCACCTCCTGCCCCAGTCTTGGGCGAACCCGCCTGCGCGGATCCGCCCGCGATTTCGCTAGTATAAACGCGCCGTAAGGCGTGATTCCCATGGTGCAATTTTACTTGCGATTTCGCTGTTGCGACGTCGCTGGTGCAGCAAGGAACGCCTGGGGGAAGCTGCGGAGCCCGAAGTCGCAGGTTCGAATTCGCAAGGAAAATCGCGCCATGTGAATCGGGCTTGAGAGTGACTTACTGCCAACTCACACCCACAAACTAAGTACGCTGGGTTAAGTGTGACTCGCCTCCGCTGACGGTGGCCTGCGGACCAAGTACGCTAAACTAAGTATTGTCACGAATGACAAGTGATGAGGCGATAATAACTGAAGAAACTAAACGTTTAATGGGGCGAACTTGTGCCCAAAAATAAGAAGGGAACAGAAGAAAGCAGAGCGTCGCGGGCGTCGAAGTCGGCGTGATAGCAGAGTCGATACGCTGGGGCGAAACTGACTGCAGATCGCTACTCGGAGCCCCTTATGTACGCGCGTTGGCTTCTGGACCAATCGGCCTAGAACGTTCGGCGACTAGAACATTCGGAACTCGATCAGTCGAGAATGTTCTCGAACTCATGAGAACGAAATGTTGAAAGAATAAATGAAAGGACATTCCACCGACTGGAATCGAACCTAGATTTTCCGCGCGACAGTCAAGCGCGGTAACCACTCGGCCACGCACGCGGTCGCTCGCCGACGGGCGTGGCATTACTCCCCATTTAAAAAGGCATCGTCTCGATGCCAAGTGAAAGGCAACAAAACAGAGCAAGACAAACGAAAGAATGGGAAAAACGGAGGCTGTCAAAACACATTCCTATCAAGTGTTTCACAAGATCACAGTTCGCAGTCTTAGCGCGCGTAGTACGGCTTGAGGCGCACGACGTGGACGACTTCCGGTCGTGGAGGGCGGCGTGATGAAGTCTGTGTTCCGTCGGGCATCACCTCGTAGTTCAGATCCCCGAGTCGACGAAGTACTTTGTAGGGTCCGAAGTAGCGCTTTAGGCGTTTCTCGCTTAGACCGCGTCGTCGTATCGGGGTCTAAACTCACACACGGTCTCCGGGCTTGAAGCGAACGTCGATCCGGCGAAGGTTCTACCGCATAGCGTCGACACGTTGTTGATCTTGAATTCGGAGCCGGGCGAGCTGGCGAACTTCTTCGGCTCGTTCAGCAACCACCTGGGCGTCGGGGATCCTATGGTCAGCTGGTTCGTGGGGTAACATCGCGTCGAGCATGGTCATTACTTTTCTGCCATGCACCAGCTGAAACGGGGTTACTCCTGTGGTCTCTTGCACCGCCGTGTTGTAAGCAAACGTGACGTAGGGTAACACCTCGTCCCATGTCTTGTGCTCTACGTCGACATACATGGCGATCATGTCGGCGATAGTTTTGTTTAGCCGTTCTGTTAGTCCATTTGTCTGCGGATGGTACGCAGTGGTTCGACGGTGACCGGTGCCACTGAGACGAAGGATCTCTTGCGTCAGCTGGGCCATGAACGATGATCCACGGTCTGTAATGAGGACTTCGGGGGCGCCGTGCCGGAGGACAATGGACTCGATGAAAAACTTGGCGACTTCAACAGCCGTACCTGATGGAAGGGCTTTCGTCTCGGCGTACCGTGTGAGATAATCTGTGGCGACGATTATCCAGCGGTTTCCTGACGTTGACGGCGGGAAAGGGCCAAGTAAATCCATTCTGATCTGCTGGAACGGCGTGGACGGGGGCGAGATCGGATGCAGAAGTCCTGACGGCTTTGTCGGCGGTTTCTTGCGTTGCTGACACTCGTGGCATGATCGAGTGTAAAGGTGAACGGTCTTCGGTAGCCTCGGCCAGTAGTACTTTTCTCGAATCCTGGCGAGCGTCCTGCTGTAGCCAAGGTGTCCAGCCGTTGGGTCGTCATGGCATCCTTGGAAGATTTCTTCTCGAAGACTGGAAGGAATAACCAACAGCCATGCTGTGTGATTATTGACGAAGTTCTCTTAGTACAGCACCCCTTGCCGTATGGAGAAGGTAGGCAGGATTCGTAAGAAATCACCGGGAACCGCAGTCCCTTGTCCCTCTAGGTGCTCGATGAGCGCTCGCAGTTCAGGGTCGTCACGCTGGAGTGCTGCCATGTCGCTGACATCCAGAGCGCCGAGGAAACACTCATCGTCGTCGTCTTCGATGCAGGCAGGACCGGCCTCGACTGGGGCCCTTGACAGGCAGTCGGCGTCATTGTGCTTCCGGCCGGACTTGTACACCACGGTCATGTCGAATTCCTGCAGTCGTAGGCTCCACCGGGCGAGGCGTCCGGAGGGGTCATTCAGATTCGCGAGCCAGCAGAGTGAGTGGTGGTCCGTGACGACGCGAAAAGGACTTCCATACAAATATGGGCGAAACTTTGTTATTGCCCAGACGACTGCAAGGCACTCCTTTTCAGTCGTTGAGTAGTTCGTCTCCGCCTTGGACAGCGTCCGACTCGCGTATGCAATGACTCGCTCTGCCCCGTCTTGCATTTGAACCAGTACCGCGCCAAGTCCGGTGTTACTAGCGTCCGTGTGGATCTCTGTTTCAGCGAACTGGTCAAAATGGCCAAGAATCGGGGGCGTCGGAAGTCTTCGTTTGAGCTCATCGAATGACCGCTGGTGCTCTTCTGTCCATTCAAACTTCACGGCGTCCTTCGTGAGGTTCGTCAGCGGTGCAGACAGCTTGGCGAAATCCCGAACAAATCGTCTGTAGTAGGCACAGAGTCCGAGGAATCTTCTCACGGCCTTCTTGTCAGACGGCGGCGTAAATGCAGCTACGGCGCGAGTCTTCTCGGGGTCAGAGAGAACACCTTTGATTGTTCACGACGTGGCCAAGGAACTTAAGTTCACCATAGGCTAATCGACAGTTTGTTGGTTTGAGTGACAGGCCGGCGGTCTTGATGGCTTGAAGCACGGCTCGAAGTCGTCTCAGGTGTTCGTCGAAATCCCGTGAAAATACCACGACATCGTCCAGGTAGACGAGGCAGCTCTGCCATTTCAGACCTGCCAGCACGGTGTCCATGACACGCTGAAAGGTGGCTGGTGCTGTACAAAGTCCGAACGGCATCACTTTGAATTCGTATAGTCCGTCGGGAGTGACGAAGGCAGTTTTCTCCCGGTCGCGTTCGTCGACTTCAATCTGCCAGTAACCACTCTTCAGGTCCATCGACGAAAAATATCGGGAGTGGCGCAGTCGGTCTAACGTATCGTCGATGCGGGGGAGCGGATAGACGTCCTTCTTCGTCACAGCATTCAGTCGGCGATAGTCCACGCAGAACCGTAGGGTTCCGTCCTTCTTCTTTACAAGGACGACTGGGGACGCCCATGGACTTCTTGAGGGTTGAATGATGTCGTCGTCGAGCATTTCCTGGACTTGATCTTGAATCACCTTCCTTTCCTTTAAGGAGACTCGATACGGCGACTGGTGGACAGGGAGCGCGTCGTCGTCGGTAATAATGCGATGTTTCGCCATTGGTGTTTGGCGAACTTTCGACGATGTGGCAAAACAGTCACTGTATTCGGCGAGGAGATCAACCAGTTGCCGGCGCTTAGGAGCTGGGAGCTCGGGGTCGATGTCGAGCGGCGGCGGCGACGTGCTCTTCTGCTGTGACGACGAGGTTTCCTCGGAGATTGCGGTGACCACGGCTGGCGCCTGAAGCTCCTCGACGTGGCCCACGGTGGTGCCCTTCGTTAGGTGCTGCGGCTCCTTTCGAAAGTTTGTCACGAGAACAGTTGTACGTCCTTCTTGGAGATCCGTTACGCCTCGTGCGACGCCAATTCCTTTTTCAAGGAGCAGTTGGATGCTGCCTTCCAGAAGAGCTTCACCGTGTATGGCTGCGTCGGTTTTGACGGTGACGAAAACACTCGACCGCGGCGGCAGGTTCACATGGTCGGCGATAACTCGGATCGCGGTTGACGTCGTGTTGGTCTCCACCGGCGGCAGAACAGGCTTTCGCAGCGTCAACTGGTTTGCCCCGAGGTCGATGACGGCACCATACTCGCAGAGAAAGTCCATTCCGAGGATAACGTCCCTCGAACAGTCTTGCAGAACGACAAACTTGACAGGACACGTCTCACCGTGGATCTCGACGCGAGCAGTGCATCTCCCGACTGGTGTAATGAGGTGTCCTCCGGCGGTTCGTATTTGTGGTCCATCCCACGGCGTCATGACTTTTCGAAGGCGGCGAGAGAGCCTCCCACTCAAGACTGAGTAGTCTGCTCCGGTGTCCACGAGTGCCGATGCGTCGAGGCCGTCGATAACAACGTTTAGGTTGTTGGACACCGATATAGGAGCGTCGTTGTTGATGCGTAGCGTCCGGAGAGTGGGAGCGCTCCGTCGTTCTTGGAGGCTCTTTACGTCGGTCATCTTCGGCAACTCCACCTCCAGGGGTTGCCGCGCCTAGTTTCCCCGGCGAGGAGCGAGGGGCGACAGGCTTTCACGTCGGGGTCGGTGCATCGGCGAAGCTGGACGTCGCGGCGATGGCGACCGGAACTCTCGGCGGGACGCAGACTCGGGGGACTGGGGTCGTGGCAGGTACTCGTCGATCTCGCTAGGACGTTCACCATGACTGGGGCGTGGGTCGTTTGGGTGGAACCCGCGTAGCCCGAGTCGTCGGTATGGGCATCGGCGGTAGGTGTGGTCTGCTTCCCCGCAATGGAAGCACAGAGGACGTCGTTCGGGCGTTCGCCACACGTCGGTTTTCCGGGGTGCGCGAGGCTCCGGGCGGGCGTACTGCACCGGGTCGTCGTGGCGCCTGTCGGGTTGCGGCGCAGGAGACTGACGTCGGGGCGGCGCGAGGTAGGTGCGAGGAGGAGGCGGTGGCCGTCGGGCCACTGCGGCGTAACTCAGCGTCGGTGGTTCCGGAGCGGTGCTGACGAGAACCTCTGGCTGCAGCGCTTGATGGACTTCTTCCCTGACAATCTCGGCGATTGAGGGCGAAGCTGGTCTTGCGGCGGCAGGTAGAAGCTTCTTGATCTCCTCCCTGACGACGTCCCGGATTATCTCGCGGATGTCCGTGGTGTTGCAAGCCGAAAGACGAAAAGGCAGCGACGCCGGGAGCTCGGTGATAGTGGGCGGCGCGTGCTTGAAGGGCACGTTCGATGTTAGTGGCTTCCGTGATGAAGCCTTCGACGGTGCGTAGGCGGGCTCCGAACAAGGCCTCCGAAGATGTTTTCCTTTACGCCGCGCATCAGGATTCTCAGCTCTTTGTTTCGGAGGCTTGAGGATCGGCGCGGTTGCTGAGTCGCAGGACATCTTCCACGAAGCTAACGACACTCTCGTTAGGGCCTTGGATCCTCGCTTGAAGAAGCTCTTCCGCGCGTTCTCTTCGATGTTGGTTCGTGAATGTTCTTCGCAACTCAGCCTTGAGTTGCTCCCAGGAGGTGATCGATGCTTCGTGGTTCTCGAACCAGCTCCGGGCGGTTGCTTCCAAGGCGAAGTAAGCATTCTGAAGACACTGTTCCGGTGTCCACCCGTTATGACGGGCCACTCGTTCGTACTATTGGACCCAGTCGTCGATGTCTTCGTGGATTTCGCCGTGGAAGGAGCCGGTGTCCGAGGAGCGACGGGCAGGTAGACGACGGCAGAAGCGGCGTGGGTCTGTGGCTGGTTGGCCATCGTCGTCTTCTTTGGCTTGGACTTGTCCGGCAGCAAACCCAATTCAGGAGACTGGCCTCTAATACGACGGCTTCTCCGGGCTTCGGTGTCTTCGGCGAAAGGTAGCCTTCCGGGGCTGAGCACGTCGCTTGGCCGGGATGCCTTTGGAGGGGTACGCTCCACGGGCATAGAATGCGATACCCAGCACCTTCATCAAAATGTCACGAATGACAAGTGATGAGGCGATAATAACTGAAGAAACTAAACGTTTAATGGGGCGAACTTGTGCCCAAAATAAAAAGAGAACAGAAGAAAGCAGAGCGTCGCGGGCGTCGAAGTCGGCGTGACAGCAGAGTCGAACGCTGGGGCGAACCTGACTGCAGAACGCTACTGCGGAGCCCCTTATGTACGCGCGTTGGCTTCTGGACCAATCGGCCTAGAACGTTCGGCGACTAGAACATTCGGAACTCGATCAGTCGAGAATGTTCTCGAACTCACGAGAACGCAATGTTGAAAGAATAAATAAAAGGACATTCCACCGACTGGAATCGAACCTAGATTTTCCGCGCGACAGTCAAGCGCGGTAACACATCAGCTTTTTTTTTTTTCGCGGTAATTACTCGGTTACGCACGCGGTCGCTCGCCGACGCGCGTGGCAGTACAACTTCCCTTCCACGGTTGCCTGCGGACTACGTATACCCTACACTAAGTATGAATCGCTGCCAACAGTCGCCTGCGAACTAAGTCTGCTGGACTAAATAGGACTTGGCACCGACGGTTGCGTGTGGGTTAAGTACTCTGGTCTAACTGTGACCTACCGCCGGTCGGTCCCCTGCGAACTAAGTATACTGGACTAAGAATAACTCGCCAGCGCCTGTATGGTGCACTACGTATGACTCGGAGCCGACGGTCGGCTGCGGACAAATTTTGCTGAGTGTAACTGGCATCTGATGGTTGCCTCCTGACTCATTCGCCACGGGCAGTCGTGTGCTGAGTGCAGGCGACAGTCGGGGGCCAGTAATACTTAGTTCAGTTGCTTGCGCTCTTATTCGTTTACCTGTGGCGCCGAGAAATGACGTCGGACTGCGGAATCCGGGGTCCAGGGTTCAATGCCTGCTGAGCTTCTTAGTGAATCCCTGGTTTCGATTGCGTGTTCCTACTTATGTTTGTCTATGTATTGTTTGTCTAATTGAGATTTCTATATGCTTTGGATGTTTATGAATTGCCTGCTACGGGTAATGCACCCTCTTTGTCGCCTGCTTGTAACGATGTTTTGTCACACTGGAACGTTACACTTTTTCACAAAATCCAGCCCATAAACCCATTTTGTGTTGAAAGGTTCTCGTGACAGACTCCACTCTTGAACAAATGTATTCTTGAACTGTAGAAGGATGGTGAGCTGTGCTACTTGGTGAGCATTATGCATGGTTAAAGTCAGCGGGTAACGCGAGGAAATTGTCAGCGTCTATCCTGTCTCCTGTACTCTTCTACAGTTTCCTCGCGTTGCTCGCTGACTTTAACCATGTACATTGTCTTGAACATTCTGATGAACATAGAAACCACAGAAGTGTGGGATGCGTGCGGCGCATACGAAACCATCCCAAACTCCCCCAACCAAGACTAGCAAATCATAACGCACGCATAATAAATGCACAGTACATTTTTTTCTGCTCCCTCGGTTCATCAGAATGATCAAGGCAAATGTAAGCTTTTTCCTTTGCCTTTTTTTTCTTTTTTTTGGGGGGGGGGGGGGTTGGATGTTTTGTTAGCGCGCGTAGACAGATGCTGACACACGCTTGTAAACAACAGTGGCTTGTGCATGAACGAACGCTTCAGCGACGTTTTATGCTCGATGCAAGCATCACACGGTCGTCTCTTACGGAGGCGCTGGCGCCCCTGGCTCAATTACTCGATTGCTAAGTGAGAGCTAAAAAAAAGGCAATAAACTGTTTCTCTCTGCCTGCACCACCTGACGGTATACAGGTTTAATCTAATTTTTTAAAAAAATGAGGGCCGTATTTGTCAAAAAATATTTTTGGTTCTTAAAGCCAATGAAAATTAAAAACAGAGAGGCAGCTTAACCTTGGCATTGGAACGAACTTGGAAAAGTCTTACAGGCATTTATGACTATTTGTGGGTTTTTTACTGATTGTTTTTTCTTTGGGATAAGTTTTTAATTGTTTTCCCGCTTGGTCTTCCCCGTGTCTTTGGTTTTTTTTTTGACGACGAGGACGGCGAGGTCTTGTTCTTGTTTAGAACTTTCGTACTGGAATAGATAAGAAATTGAATTGGAAAGAATTCAAAAATCTTATTCTTTTGATGTTTTTAACTAATTATGTATATCTCCGTATCTTTGTACTCGCAGGTATGTTTTCATTTTATTTATTAATTGTCTTTCTCCTTATTTTATATGTTTTTTGGGGGGTGGGGGAGCAGAGAAAATTTTATTTCTTCGCTGTTTATTAATTTTTTAATGATTATTTTCTTTACAACAAGAGTTATTTTTAACTATACATACCCTTGTATTTAAATATTTACATATTTATATTTTCCCCCGAAGGAAAATGATCACACTTATTAAGCTTCCTGTTTTCGTATTTATTTTGTACTATTGTTCATATGTTTCTATAAATCTTTTTTTGTGTGTGTGCGATTGGAAGGTATGAGGTTGTGTCTTGAAGCCGACACTAAATATTTAGTCGTTTACATCAGCATTACTTTTCTTTGCGCACTTTGTAGGTTGTTGGTGATTTGTCTTGAGGTGCTGTAAAAAGATATCAACTCTTTCTTTTCTTTTTTCACTGTCTGTTTTTTGTTGTCCATTCCTGAACACTGTTGATCTGAGAGTAGATGATTTTTCGTTCCAGTTTTGTTATTGATACTCGCATTACATTTAATGAGAAGCCCAGGACCTGGAACTAGCCTTAGGTCATCCTAACCTGTTGTTTGGGGTCTTCTCTATTGTTGACCGTTTGTCGTGGTTGGTTAAAGGAAGACCGGGGAATGAAACTGGCTCACTCCCCCTGCTCTTGTTGCGGGTCTTCCAAATGTCATTGTTTGTGGTGTTGGTTCAGGATAGTAAGCTAGGAGAAGCTCCGAGCCAGGAACTAGTCCACGGCTCTCCTAACCAAAGATGGAGTCTTCTCATAAGATGGCGTTTTGCAATTTTTGATCTAAGGAGCTAAGAAAGCCTGGAGATAGGAGTTGGTCCAAACTCCCCTATCCACCACTTTTCGGTCTTCCAAGGCCATCGACAGTGTGCATTTTTAAAGTTTAGTGTGTAACAGTGACTGCTGGCTGTCTTTTTCTTGGATTCCGTTCTTGCTTGGGGTAGAAGTTAATTTGTAAAAACTTTTCTTTGCAGTAGTTTTTTTTCTCTCTTGAGATTCATATCTTCCATTCTCAAGTTTGTTTTATTTTATTTTATTTTTATTTTCTTTGTTTAATTGTTTATGGTATGTTTTCTGATATATGTTTAACTAATGCCTCCAGCGTATTTATGTGAGTTTTGGAGTTGAGAAGTTTTTGACGAATATTCAAGTTTATGTTTAATATTGAAAGTTTTTGAATATATGGCCTTGTTAGATGACATGTAGTAAAGTGATAGTCCATACTAGCACATGTTTGTCCACAGGGACAAATAGCGTGGTTGTGTATATTAAATCTAAAGAGATAAATAGGAAATCTGCCGTGTGCAGTAATAATTTGGGTGATGTTTCTAGAAGGAGGAAAGCTAATGGGTATGTGATTCGTCGATGGTATCCATTTAAATAATTCTGCTTTTGCCATCGTTTTGCCAAGATCTCCTACATGCTAATCCCATTATTGTATGTTTTATATTTTGTTTTGATTTTGGCTGAGAGAAACAGGCCTATGGAATAAAGCTTACGAAACCGCCGAAAGGCAGAACCTTTGGCGTTGCCGGGATTTGAAATGTGCCGCCGCAAATGTAGTTTTTCGGGGGTTCGTAACGTTCAAGCCATTCGATAAGTGCGGTTCATTCATCCGCATATTTTCGATTCCTTCCTCTTAGAGTCATAGAGCATGACGGAAATGCCTCGCGATTATGTGTAACATATATACATAAAAAATGGCGTCATCGGCCTGGAGAGGAAAGAGGGAGAGAAGGGTCTCCCTGTAGAGAAGAGCTTCGCGTCACTTTTCCGCGTAAAGGAGGAACGATCAGGATGGCGGGCCAGGGCGGAAAGGCAAGAAATAAAAAGAGTGTGCTCGGCGGAAAATGAACGAGGAATACCTTCAGAGCGCGGCAGAGGCTACGAGACGAAGGCCCTAATCGAGAAACGCTCATCACGGCTCTCAGCATCTCTCTCTTTGTTTGGCTGCGCTCTTCGCGGCTAATATAATGAAATCCAGAAAGTGCACCGTGACAATGCGCTTTTGATTCGTGCGTACGCGCTTGCGTGTGTTTTAGCCTCGGGCTGCGCTCTGGTAATCGACTAAACCAAGTATAGAAATGCCGCCTACTAGCCTCGAAAGACCACGATGGCAAGCGACTGGGAGAAAAAAAAAATAAAAAGAGGTACGCGCCGCAGGGCAAGGAAGGTGAATCAGGGGCCTAGAGCCGAGGTCGTACCGCTAATGCATCATAGAGACCAGGAGACACGGGCATGTTTCGTCGACGTGTGGGCAAACATGCTTCGAACACGATTGAGGCATGTCCGCCGATAATTACGTCCTCGTGTTTAACATCGTGTACGATGTATGGGCGGCTTAGGATCCCCGCGCCAACCGACGTTGAAGATCGACGAGACGGCAGACGCGTGCATATTGGCGTCGCTGCGGTGCTGATACCATTGGGCTTGTTCCGAGATGCATCGCGCCCACGGCGACCAGGACGCCCGCTAGGCGGCGCTGCGTGCATACTCTAGTGAAGACATTGAAATGCATTGTTTTCTACAGGGCGCTTTCACGCGACATACTTCTGACCTGAAATGCGTGTTTTTCTATGCGCGGAGGCAGTGTTTTTTCACATCGCTAGAGTTCATTTGCGCCGAGATAGGCTGCGCTAGCAAAAGATAGTCGGGAACATCAAGAGCATCGGCTGATATTTTGCCTCTTTAACGTATAATATGCGTTTATGGGCTGGATTTTATGAAACAGCGTAACACTCGAGAGCGACGCAGTAAGCGTTACACGCGGGTCAAGGCTACATAAAGGATGCTTGACCTGTAGCAGGCATGGCACAAGCAGCCGAATCATATAGAAGGCATACTCACTCATAATAATTCATACACGTAACTAGGTACAAACAACCGAAACCAGCTATATTCACCAAAGAGCTTAAAGGGAATCACTTCCAGGACATATTTGCTTTGCGCCACAAGCACGAGATGAACGAGAGCGTGAGCAGATGGACTGCGTATGGGACTTTTAGTGAACACGCTGCCGCGTTCCGAGTACCGCACTGTCAGCAGCCTTGACGCGCTTGGCGCGCACCCAGGTGATACCGTGCTCGCGGGGCACGCGCTTAAAAGGATGCTTCAAAGGCCCGGTAGTGCGGTACTCGGAACGCGGCAGGAGTTTGCTAAAGGTCCCCAATATGAGTTGCCGCCGGTGGTAGAATGCGGCAGCACGCACCTGTCCGCGGCGAGTGATACTTCGTCCAGTCTATACTCTTGCTTCCTCAGAGCAATTATTCCGCGGTCGACAGTCATCACCGAGTTCCGACTTAGTCCAGCATACTTCACCCGTAGGCCACAGTAGCGGGCGAGTTATACTTAGACCAGCATGCTTAGTCACCAGGGGACCAATCGGCGGCGAGTCAAACTTGGTTCGCGGCTCACTTGTCGCAGGAGACCGTCGGCGACAGCATGCTTAGTCTATAGACTGAGTCCGCCGGCGAACGTTGGCGGTGATTCATGCTTAGTCCAGGGTACTTCTTCCGCGGGCGACAGTCGGCGGCGAGCTACAGTTAGTCCAGCGTACTTAGTTCACCGACGACCGTCGGCGGTCAGTCATGCATAGTCCAGTGCACATGGTATGCAGACGACCATTAGTGGCGATTCATACTTAATCCAGCGTTCTTAGTCCGCGGGTCCGTCGGATGCGACTTACACTTAGTCCGCAGACGGCCGTTTGTGGCGATTCATACAGAGTACATCACTCTTATTTAGCAGGCAACTGCCGCCCGCGTTACACTTAGTCCAGTAAACGTAGTCCGCACACAACCGTCGGCGGCGAATCTTATAGTTTGTCCGGCATACTGAGTTCGTGACAGTGGTCGGGAAGCCACGTTTAGACCAACATAGTTATACTTGACTCATATCGCAGCCGACGCTACGATCCGATCCATCAAGCAGTGCAAAAAGTGCATAATAACGGCGCCCGTTTTCCTTGCGGGTTTGCTTTCGCCGGTGAAACCAATTAGTGAAGGATGACGGCGCCTTTATTGGCCGTCGTTGGTTTTCTCGGTGGGAACAAACCTACAAAGCCGCGCCGGGACCTTGGATACGGGCTGCTTGTCTCCATCCGCTCGTCAGAGTCGGCTGCAGTCGGACTTCGTGAAACGGAGGCGACCGTCGACGCCCGCAGCTGGTTCCCGGCGGGGCTCTGGTCTCACAACATGACCGGGTCATTCCTAACGTGCCAAGAGATTGCGCAGCGGGCGTACGACGGCACAACTTCAAAGAAATGTCAATTATTAGAGTACAGGGTGCGATAAACCTCCAGTCGCGATTACTTCAGTTGCAACGAGAGGCCCCTCACAATCAAGTAGCACCATAAATGTGTAAAATACTTATACAATATAATTTAACTACAATTACAATTACTTTGCTCCAAAATTAGTTTAACTACAATTACAATTACTACTACGTGAAAGGCAACTCATTACAATGGCAAATTACTTTTAGAGCGTAATGCAATTACTTTACAATTTCTTATTTCTGAGAGCGACTTAACTTGACCATATAACTTTACACGATTTGCTTAGAAAACAATACATCTGTGCATTCCTTGCCCCAATGCTTGAGGAGGATTAAGCATCGCTGTATTGTTCTACTTTCCTTTGTGAATTTTGTTAAATGAATGAAAGAACTTGACAGCTTGGAGTAATCAAGTCCTCCGTTCTTAGGTTTTCAATACATAATAATAAATTAGTTCATATACTCGAAGACGCCAGAACATTATAATAAAATTGGTATGACACTTCTGTTAGCCAGACAAATAAAAATGCGAAAGTTAGTCATATCTGAATATTTTAAAAGCATTAATATAAAAGAACAATCCATACGCGCTATTACGACCACATTCACATACAAACGTGTCAGGTTATTGTAAATTCTTTACATTTTGTCGACATTATAATGGCTCAGAATATGTAAGAACCGAATCGGGGCTCCCAATTCAATGGTGACAATATTCACAGGTGCGAGGTTAGTCTCCAAAATACCTATACAAATAATATCCTAAGTAAGCACAACAAAAATAAACTTGAAAATGATACAAAGAAATAAATATGCGACAGTACTGGACGAGAGACGTAAAAACCGGCAAAGAAAGAAAAATACCTCCACAGGTAATAAAAATTCCTAATCCCGGCTAAAAGCTGAAGCTCATTTTTTTCCCTCAATATTTTGCCATGTTCGCGCTATTTTCTTTTTTTTTCTGCTGGTATCGCAGACGGCGCCACACGGCGCCGTTGAGGTAACCTCTAAGAGGACTGGCTCTCAGCCCTCAGCGTAAGCAACAAAACAACAAACAACGCGACTCTATTTTTGGTGTGCGTGTGTGTACGTTGTTAGAGGCGGGGTTTGAGCCGCACGTCCGGGAGCTTCCTGGCTCCTGACGACGACCATTCCCGAAGTGAAGAACCCAGGGGTCCAGTGAAGGTGGGAGAATTGGTAACGTAACGAACGGTTTAATTACATGGTTGCGATACAGTCGTCAAATCAGAGAGAACTCCTGGAGCAGCCTCACGCTCCGCCTTATATAGGGTCCGTTTTCTCCCTCACTCCCCGCCAGGGCAGCAAGTGCAGCAGCAACCCGCCGTCAAGTGCGTCGTAGCAAGGTCCGCCGCGTCGTAGCCAGAAGTGCGTCGTAGCCAAAGTTCTCCGCAGTTAGGTCATGCCTCTCTCCCTTTCCTGAGCGCACCAACCCCCACGCACACACACACGTCCCGTTGACGTCACGGACGCGCTGAGACCTGTCTCGTGCAGGCTCCAGACAGGCGGCCGACGGTCCTGGACTGGTCGGGACTCGTTTCGTGCAGGAACAGACAGGCGGGCGACGGTGCCGGACAGATTCATGACTCGTTTCCGCAGCGTTGAAACTCGGAAGAAGGTTGCCGAGGGCTCCATTCGTAACAACGTGCATGTCCGTGTGTGCGAGTGTGTCACCGAGCGCCAGGCCGCTTGTGCGAGCGCTGAGGCTTTCAGAGTGGTTCCGTCGGCACCTGGAAGTCTTGCAAAAGTAATCGTAATTGTGCCGAAAATTTAGCAATTACTGACGTTAGAAATTAATCAAGTTTCATTTACAATTCCTTTTAGCCTAAATTAATTATAATTACAATTACGAATTACTAGAAAGTAGCTAAATTACAGTAATTCAATCACTGTGTTGCATTACTACCCAAGTATGAATAACACTAAGAATTCAAGGCTCTGCACGCCAAACAATCGAAACCGATGGAAAACTTATAATTAAAACTCGTGGCACACTTTAATTTCAAAGAAATTTAAACTTGTCTCGATCATTCTGACGAGCCCGGAAATGAGCAACAGTGTGTCGTGTGCTGCGCACCCGAAACCACTCAAAGCTCCCCGCAACCAAGCATAGAAAATCATAACGCCCGCATAATACTTCCCTGGTTGATTAGAATGATCGAGGCACGCTTTGTACTCATTCTGGTATCTCATTGAAATCAACGTTACTAGAACAACTCAGTTGGGAAACTGCCATAGAGACTGCTTTGAAGAAGTGACTCCGATCCGTACTCGAGAACCGAACTAAAGGCGATGGCAACGCCGCCATTATCTCCTGCAGCGGCCACTCCGCGAACTGCGCTGCTGCACGTATTGGTTCAGGTCGAGTCGCGCAAGGGCCGGTGGCGCCATCTCGCAATGATATTTCGCAGTAGCTATATAAATCAACTTTCATGTTTTGACTCGTCGCTAAAGGGTGGCGCTGTTATCGCATTTTGTTTAGTCTCGGTGGACGCGAGCGGTCCGGGTTTCAAGTGTGAGTTTCCCAACTGAGTGTTTTAGTAACGTTGTTGAAGTTGAGATGAACCGGTGCGCTAGGGCAACTCGAGAAACGTTTCATGAAACCGCCCTAGAGGGCGGTTTCGCGAAACACCTTTTCACTTCCGGTAAGCCGCATCACGCCAGGTTGATGAACAGCGTCCGCCACTTCCGCCATTTGTTTGCACGCAGACGTTTAGTTATTAGCGTCGTTTTATGCGTCGGTAAAATGCACAGGCATGGCGACTGGTTTTGTCTAAGACAGAACTCGGTACGTTCGACCGGAGATTTGGGTCCCATAAACCCGTGCTTACTCCACTCCTTTTTTTTTTTTCGGAGTCGCTTCGGCGGTTATAATGTCCCCCATCTTCACCGCCAACCGACGAGTTGGCCGACGGGTTCTCGATTACCTGCTCGCCTTAATTACGAACAAAGACCGGTGTGTAAAAAAAAATTGAGTACCAGCCGATGAATTTTTATGCTCCCGATTACTCTGGTTGTCGATCATGACACCAAAGACTCGAGCGAGCTGAAAAACACTGCCTGCGCGCATAGAAAAAACATAGAGTTTATCAGCACTGGCGTCCAGTGAGATTTCAAGCCGGAAGTACGTCAGGTGAATCCGCCCCATATAGGTGGTATTGTTTGAGGTCGAGCAACGCCGCCCTCATCGGTCTTTGCAGGACAACGCGTGGCGAGGCCTGGGCAGGAGCGCTCTGTTCTTCAACTTATGTCTGACTCTGGCGGCTCCATGCCTGGTGGTCTTCGTCTGGGAGTGCAATCCAGGTGGGTCACAGAATAAGAAGAAAATGGTATAGGCGAAACTGAGTTCTGATAGAACCTATCGCAAACAGTCAAGTGAACTGAAACGGGATATTGCCTAGTACAAGTTCGCAACTCTACCTCCAAACCTTGACCCCCTCCCCCCCCCCCCCCTTTTTTCCTTCAACCCCAGGGTAATAAATGGCCGGAGATCCCTTTAGCTGAGTTATTTTTGTCTGATTCATGTAATTATTTTGTATTCTTAAATATCATTAATTTGATGATTTAATTGCATAATATCAGGACCAGGCGGATTTTTTCGGTCGCGCACCAGTTACTTAGCTGTGTCTGGAGATTCATCTGTGTCCTTTGTGCCCCTTGTTCCCCTGCTCCAGGGATTATTTTCTTCATCATTATATCTTCTATATTTTTTGTTTTGCCCGTGTTCAGCGTTGGCTGTTCTTGTTCGCTTTTTTTACATAATGTGTTTACTCTTGCTTCCACTTCATTCGCAGCACATTTAAAATTATAACATGTCATAAAGTGCAACACTTATTTCATTCCCTAAACCAGAGTAAATATGGTTGTTAAAATGGGACCAGGTTTTTATATACGTAAGTATTATATGTAAGTATTTTACAGATCATAGAAACCATGGAGGGACATATGTAGAGCATTGTGGAGGTCATTTAATTCGCTTAAAAAATTCGCAAACGTGGCTCCTTTGACGTTTTGTTACTAGATTTCTGAGCCGTTATCTACAAACATTGAACAGCTCAAATATTGAAAATTATGTCATACATTGTTATTAAAACGTTATTTCGAATGATATATAAATCATTGTTTTATCTCGGAGGTTGAAATGTTTTCGTCAGCCCCAAAGTTGTTCTAAATTACAAAGTTAAGAAATTTCAAGGGGGAACTTCTTCGAATTTTTTTTTAAATTTATAGTGATAGTTCTTCTATTTCTCTTGTGTTTATCCATGTACAACATGTTGTATCATTTTGCTTCCTGTCAAAGTTCACAGCGCTTCAAAGTGTACCTTCCACGCCGGCATGTTTGCCCAATGCTACGGACGAGATTATCTTTTGATTCCGTGTATTTTATGACTATATATATTTTTTGTGCTGTATTCGGGTGTTGGGCTCAAGTTCTCGTATTTTACTAATTAAAACAATGCCCGCGCGTTGCTCGTCCTTTTCATTAATTTAACCAATAACCCTGCTTTTGCCCTTTAAAATGACACGTTCTATGAGCTTTAGCTGAACGTTTTACTCAAAAGCGGGACGAAAACTTGTAATCGCCAATGCCGGCGTGGGAGGTACACTTTGCAGCGCAGTAACTTTGAAGGAAACAAAAATTATGCAACATATATTTTATGAATAAACACAACAATATACTAGAAAACTATCACTATAAATTTGTGAAAAAAATCAGATTTTTTTTTAAATTCCTCTTTGATATTTTTTTAACATTGTAATTTAAAAGCAGTTTGGAGCAACAAAAAAATTGCAATCTTTGAGATAATGCAATAATTTACATAACATTCGAAAAAACGTTTCAATAAAAATATATGTCCTAAATTGTAAACTATGCAATTTTTGTTGATAACGGCTCAGAAATCTAGTGACAAAATGACAAAAATTCAAAGGAGCCATATTTGCCCATTTTTGACGCGAAATATTTGACTTCCGCAACACTGTGCATATATCACTCAATAGTGCCCGCGATCTATTTTAAGTACAAAATATTTAAAATGTATGATATTAGTAGTTTGCGTAGTACGTAGTCACCAAGCAGGACATAAACGAAAAGTTCAAAAATCAAATATGCCGTTCTGCAGCCCTCAAACTTTTTTCTTTAAATATTATGTTTTTGTCAAAACTTTTTGGTTACGTTTCCTGCACATATTGAGGAGTAACATATTTAAAAAATTAACAAAAACAAAAATTACGTCCGGGCTCGCGTGCAGGATCTTATGTGAACAGAGCCAGCTACTGCTTAAGTGCAACGACTACTGAAAACAAAAAAAGAAAATAGAAACCATGAGACAGAGGCAGTTAGTGTATTTGGTTCTCAAAGTACGAGGCAAAGCAACTCGCTACTTTTGAGGCAGAGTAACGCGTTCCTTTCGAGAACCGGTAACGATTGACGTATTTAGTTACATTTTGAGCGAGTAACGGTATTATGATATTTTTTGGGGTTAACGTGTACATATCTGCGGATTATGCAGTGCTGTTCAATAAAAGTCACTATCAGCATACCTCTATTGAAGACTACGTATTTGATGGATTCGGCTATTGTGCAAACGATTGAGGACTTGAAGAATGTCCAAGGGGCGTTCAGGCGAGACATCTTCCCACATTGGGAAGTTGTGGTTGTGTTCTCGTGGACATTCCTGCCGTCTACCTGAGTAATCGAATGGAGCCGGTTGTGTGAATGGAGAATCTCTTCGTGCAGGTTATATGGTCACGTGATGTCGCCGTCTCATGTGGTTGAAGGTCAAAGAGACCATGCGATTACATGGTGTGGGTTGTAGGCTCTGTCCGTTGACGCACATTTTCAACCTCCCCCCCCCCCCTCTTTTTCAAGGTACAAAAGAAATACGCATTCTTTGTTAACGGCGGAGACTAACCACTAAAAAACGAACAAAAGAGAGTTCGAGCTTTTTTTCTTTAGTTGTGTTTACAGCCGCTTTGCTGCCGTAATTTCCGGTCTTTATGTCGCACCCCTGTATAAGTTGCTCTCCCTATAGACCTGTAGCTCTCATGTTTGGAACAGTGCACCTGACGAAGAAAGTATAATGTTCTTAGGTACCGTTTCTGTTATGCGTGATTGAGCTCTTCCTCGGTGCTTACGGATGATATAAAAAAACTACAATAACTACACTTTGTCGTTTCTATAGGACGCTGAAGCTCTGAGCTCCACTCATATTTCGTTGATTTTGTTTAGTTTCAGACGTTTTGTAATCGCGCTAAGACAGACGCTGACACAAGCTTGTACATAAGCGTGAATGGTGCATGATCAGATGCAGCGTTCATGGTCGCGTCTTGCGAAAACCAAAGCGCCGGTTTGTGCCAGCGTTGCATGGTCGCGTCTTGCGCACGCCCTTGCACCCCAGGCCGAGATAAAGCAGTCTATAAAAGGCCGTGTTCACGAAAACGTTGTGAAGAAGTCGCACCTTTGTGTAACTCGCTCTTTTTTTGCACGGTCGGTGCGGAAAAAATGCATGAATTGATACTAAGCACGCGTATGTGTATTGTGGTCGCGATGGATGCACAAGCGGGCGCGTGTTTTCCTATTCTCGCCAACAAATCGAATGAGAAATATAACCCACGCGGCCTCTATCTTGCACAGTTAAGGTATATGCTTATATAAGGGTAGCACCGTTGTAAAAGACTGGACCGACGGAAATTTGGAAAATAAACTTATAACTGGAGAATACGGTAATTCCTCTATGAAATCCACAGAACATAAGGTGTACCGTTGATATCAATTTTGATATCAACTGTGCCAGCCTATGTTAAGGAGGCCTTGACAAGTCGCAACTGAAACATGTACGTGAGAAATTGTTCGGCGTTCTTTTAACGGTCAGGTTCAATTTCCGAAATAAGGGCCCTATATAAGTTGTCAAATGTCTCTCTCGTGAGAGACCTTTTTATTTTACTTCAATTGTTTTTCTTTTCTCAAGACACCCCCCCCCCCCCCTCCCATCTTCCCTCTGTGTTCTGTTAGGCCAGACACTGAAAGGCAAACATACAAGAAAAATCACTACGAAAGAGAAGTTTATCGTAACCTTTGGTCGATGATTAGTGCTTGATAAGATACAAGATGGGCCGAAAAGTGACGCTTCCCCGCAGAGAGTACCTGTGTTCGTAGCTGTTTAATGAGTGGCGCCACCATGAACCCCAAGTCATGTGGGCTCACCCACCCACACCTGTTTGTACGTGGTATGTCCGTGTTCGGGGAAAAGGGCATTCTGGTGGTTGAGCTTAACCCGGGGTAGGCTTGGACCCTTCAAGGTCCCCCAAGTGAGACAATACACCACATCGGCGGCAAAGTCCAACCTTGGGTGGAAACTGGTTCTGTTCCTGCAATCACAATTAGATAGTGTACCTTGGGCAGCACTGGTTGCGTACTTTTGTCAGATGAGCTTTTTTGACAAGGCACAGTACGTACCGCTCTCCCCCCCTCCCCCACCTTGAGCTCCGTTGCAGGTGGTGCACCCGGGGCTGCGAGTACTTTCCCAGTTTGTTATAGGTCCCAAACATATACCTTCGATCGGGCCCTGAAAAGGGTCGGCACCGAAGAATGTCCCACTGTCCTTCACACAAATAACTTAAATGATCATTTTACGAAATTCTTCGTCATACACTCGACGATAGCACAAACCTTATGTCTAAATTTTTCTATTAATTGCTGCTAAAGGGTTTTAAGGCATTATAGGAACCAAAGTTCAAGCAAGAAAGATCTTCTTAGGACCCGTTGTAGAGATCATGAGAAACCAGGCTAAGGCCTTACTGAACCTCTAAACTATCCACGATCTCAGGGTGACCATGTCTGCCCATCGCACCTTGTTACACCATACACGCTGTGATCTCGGAGGATGACCTGTTAAGTGGTTCTGAGGATGAAATCGTGGATGGTCTACGATAACAAGGAGTTATAGCGGCAAAACGTATTACAATCCGTTGAGATGGTGAGAAACTGCCCACCAATCATGTTGTATTGACTTTTGAGAGGAACGTATTGTTCATTAAGGCTACATCAACTGCAAGGTGCGGGCGGCCTTATGTCCCAAATCCGCTTCGCTGCTTTCGATGCCAGCGGTGCGATCACAGTTCACGCATTTGCTGCAGTCATGAGACATGCTTCAAATGTAGTGGCAGTGACCACAACACAAACGACTGCCAAAATGTGTACAAATGTGCTAATTGAAAAGATAACCATCCAGGCAACCCCAGATCATTCAAGCAATGCAAAAAGGAAGAAAAAAAAAGAAATTTTGCAACCGAGGTTAAAAAGAACCCAACTTGAGAAAATGCAAAGCGTCGCTTTTCCGCTTTGTAGTAGGGGACTCTTTTACCGTGGCGGTGTCCAGCAGGAGACCTGCCCCGTTCAGGGTATCAGTGGCGACCCAGGTGTCCATTGGAAACTCTGGGGAACCACGCCAGCGCTCTACGCCCAAGTTGACATTTTCTCTTCCTAGGCATTCCCTCTCGGCTGCCAAAGCAGCCGAGGCGCCTAGTCATGCCAAAGACTCGGGTGCCACAAAGGCAAGGGATGTGACTCCGTTGCCCACACCTCCCAGGTCGTTCTCCGAAGAAAAGGAGCGAGCCCCATCGCTTCTCCTTTGAGAGGAGGAGCGATGAGGCTCCCCCAGGAAGTAGAACTTTTACGTCTAGCTCTTGCAGCTTCCACAGAACCAGATAAGAAGGACGCAGTGGTGGTTCAACCTGGCTTGTCAACCACTCGCCATACAGTGCCTGGCCGTGGACTGCCTCCCCGAAACGCTTACTCTTCAAAGTCTGCTGACGGACTTGCCACGAAGATTTCTAATGCGAAAGCAACAGCAGCTAATGACAAACCTTCGGCGTCAAAGACTGACCTGAACAAAATAAAACGGCAAACTCTAAAGCAAAAAAAAGGTTACTCTTTTTAGGTAAAGGCTTTATACACAGAAGCTCCCAATATTCCTACAAAACCACTAAAGCTTTCATTCTGTGGCTCCCCTTAATGACATAGATAACCAGGTGCATCTGTTAGCTTAACCCTCTATTCACATGAGCTTCACACAGTGAAATTGTAGGACTACTTTGTGACTATAATGACATCTACAACTTGTTGGAGGAATGCAGTCCAATTACTTTTTGTCTTCAGAAAACTCACCTGCAAGAGAGTCAGTCAAACTTTGTAAAACACTTACAGCTATTCCGCAAAGATAGGCAGCACGCTTCTTGTGAGTCTGGTGGTGGTGCCACAATAGTTCAAAGGTCAACTCCTTGCGTTCAGGTTAGCTTGAACACTAGCCTGGAAGCAATTATTGCAAGAATTGTAACTTATCTTGCAATAAATTTCTGTTCTTTATATATTCCTCTCAATTATCCATTGAAATATGAAGGACTTGAAGCCGTCATTGCACACCTTCCTCATCCGTTTCTTATCCTCGGTGACCTAAGTGCTCATAACCCCTTGTGGGGATGTAGCAAACGGGACACTCGGGTAGTAGTAATAGAAGGCTTCCTACTAGCGTCAGATTTATGCTTGCTCAATAGAGAGGACCCACCCACTACAGCTTTCACCCGAATCCTTTTAGGTATATTAATTTTGCAAGAGCTTATCCAAATATTTTTTTCTTTTTTCACATGGTGGGTTATACAGAATCCGTGCGGAGGCGAGTCGAAAAGAACTCGTCACAAGCCCAGTCGTCACAGGCCAACTGCTCATAGGTTAACTCGTACGGTATGCCAGCTCGTCACAGGGCACCTCGTACGAGGAATTCTGGTCATGCGGGAATACTCGTACAGAGTCTGTACCAAACCTTCCCGGAATTGTTTTTCTTTTTTTTTATAAATCATTATTTTAATATTACTTTACAATTTTTTCAGAACTTTTCAAAGTATTCTACCCCTGCTTTGATGCACCACTGCCAACGCTTCACCCAATGACTAAAGGCGCCCTGGAAGCCGTCAACGGGAACCTCCTTCAGTGAGGTCGTCGCAGGTGTTTTTACCGTCTCCAGCGTCCCATGCCGAGTTCCTTTCATGGTTCCTTTGATTCTTGGGAACAAAACAAAATCCGGTGGTGTCAGATCGGTGCTGTACGGCGGCTGGGGCAGCGTTGCCACACCCATTTTGGCCAGCACCTCAGAGACTGAGCGCGGTCTGGCTTGACGCGTTGTCATGGTGCAAGATCCAATTGTCGCGAATTTCTTTTCGGGCACGTGGAATCCTGTTGCGCAACCGTTTGAGCATTTCACAGTAAAACACCTTGTCGACAGTTTGTCCCATGTGGCACGAATTCACTGTGAACCACACCTTTTCTTTCAAATAACACAATGAACATTGCCTTGATTCGCGATTTGCTCATCCTTGCTTTTGTCCGTTTGCGTTCGAGTGGCACACCACTCCGTGGTGTGCCACTCGCTGGTCTGACACTTTGATTCGGGATCGTCCTATAAGATCCACGTCTCGTCCCCTGTGATCACTCTGTCCAAACATTCTGGGTCCGTTTCGTAGCACTCATGCAATTCCTGGCACTTCAACAAACGCTCTTCCTTCATCTCACTCGTCAGGACTTCTGGCACCATTTTCGCGCAGACTTTCCCCGTTTGAAGATCCTCCGTTAAAATGCGATGAACGATTGTTTTGGGTATTCCACACTCCTCTGCGATCATCCGAACACTTAATCGCAGGTCCTTGTCCAAAACTTGACGCAATTTTCGCACCGAGTCGTCCCTTTCTGGTGTCGACGGGCGTCCCGAGCGGTCGTCGTCGTTGATCGACTCCCGACCTTCCCGGAACCTCTTGTGCCACATGAAAGTTGGGCTTTGTTTCATCGCGTCGTCGCCGTAGGCTTTCTGAAGCATTTCGAGCGTCTCCGCCCCGTTTTTACCCACTTTCGCACAAAACTTGATTGCATAACGCTGCTCCAAAAACTGGTTCATTTTTTTTCTCGACGAGGGTGCCGTAGATACCTCTGCGCGTAGCGTGACCTGCCTCAACAACTGCCCGCAGGCAACTGAGACCGGTCTCGTTTCGAAGCTTAGATCCCCCACTAACTTCTCTGCCGGAAGCCCCGCCTCGCCAGGTGGCGTTGCCGACCACAAAAAAATCATTCCGGGAAGTTTTGGGAGAGACCCTGTATTAGGACTTGATTTTAATGGAAACGTGACGAGTGACTTCGGTTTCGTAACAGGGCTAGTCAATATCTAGAACAGTGAGATCCACAATTAGAGTGGCGAGCGAAATAACTATAAGGACAGGCATTCCCAGAAATCTTACATCGACTTGAAATAACGCAGAGAATAAATAGATATGCTCGTGATTATACATTAATTTATATACTGAAAAACAACAACAGGCGTAGAGCTTTGACAAAGAACTCTTGTCGTATGAGCCCTCGAGCGACAAGCGTCTTTTAAGCTGCTCGCTCGCCCCCTTGACTTACGTAGCACGCAAAACAGCGTGTGTATGCGCGCGTGTGTGTGTGCGTGCGTGTTTATGTGTATATGCGTGTAATGAGTGTGTTTGTGCGCGCGCGCGCGTTGGTGTGTGTGTGTGTTTTATAAATGATTATTGTATCAACAGTCTTCAGAACTCGGCATGCCAGACATTAAGGACGTTAAGCTTGACCATATGACATGATAAAAGGTAAAACATGGAACTAAATCTGACTTCATTAAGCTTAGCAGATTATACAAATGTCTCGGATTGATAAATGGATAGTAATGCGATAGACTTTGTGAGCTCGTGTCACAGAAGATTCAGCGTCAGCGTCGGCGTCGGTGGAGACCAAACTATTCCATAATGCGCCGCGAGCTGCCGCGTGTGACGTCACACGTTGTTGTGCCGTCATGACCCAACTGACCTGGTGAATTTGGCGGGAAAATGTTCCGCTAATTTTAGTGGAAAACACCCGCCAAATCGAGCGGAATATTTTTCTCGCTAAATTTAGCGTGTCAATAGGGTCATGACGTCCCAGCCACTTGTGACGTCACACGTTACGTGACGTTATGTGACGTCACGTGATACGTGACGCTACCGACCAGACCACGCACACGC
>JAZHYW010042724.1:0-40031 GCA_037355805.1 Ixodes ricinus | reverse complement strand
GTTCTTAAAGTATTCTTTATCTGCACTTCCAAAAGTATGCTTGGTGCTCTAAATTGGCCGGTTTTTAGTATACTTCTTACCCACTTCAAAAGTAACATTTCGCCATCCTTTTAGGAATCTTCTGGCATACTTGTAGGCGGCGTTTTAATATCCTTCTGACGTACTTCAAAAGTAACATTTCGCCATTTTTTTAGGATCCTTCTGACGCACTCCAGAAGTACCATTTCCCCATCTTTTTAGGATTCTTCTATCATTCTTGTAGGAAGCGATTTAGTATGCTTCTAGGAATTCTTTAAGGACACTTCTGATCAGCGTTTTAGTATCCTTTTAGGCAGGCCTTTAGTATTATAATGTGTAACCAGATTAAACTTGGAAGCAGGCTTCCAAATATAATCGGGGGTACACTTAGTGGAGCTTCTAAAGTATTTCACCTATTTCTGACCAATTCCAGATGAGGATATCTATAAAATTATATTGATTTAGCAATTGCTGTGGTTTGCACTTATCGCAACTAAAATGCATTACGTTACAGGCTTTAATGTAGACGAAGAACTCAAAGTGATGACAGATTAAAGAACTTTTTATTAAACAAACATTTTTGAATAGAATGAACACATATTGCCTACAACAAACACACTACAATGGAACAAAAATATAATACTTGTACTGGCTTTCAAATATCACAGATGCACTTAAAGGGAAGCTAAAGAGGTTCTTGGAAAAAAAAACGAGTTAGAGGTGAACTCTAGAGTAGTTTTATCCCGTCAATCTGAATATCACGTTTGTTTTTCCCAAAGGTGCAACTAAACGTGAGAAAACACGAAAACTCTCCGACTAGTCGTTACGTCATACACTAGGCCTTTCACGAGTGCCAGGCGTGTGTCGCTCATGTAGACAGCGTGTGCAATTGCAAGCTTGCCAGGTATATTCCCTCGCACCGACACCAGTCGCGACGTGAGGAAAAACGCTGAAGAAAAACGAGTAAAAAAGGTATTGCACCTGTTAAAATAAAACCTACAATAATTACCATCTACCATGACTGAAGTAACATTCCCTTCATAACTGAAGTAAAATAAATGAAAAAAAAGGTATTGCACCTGTCAAAATAACTTACAATAATTGCTACCTACCATGACTAAGTAACATTATGTACATTACTGAAGTAAAATAAATGAAAAAATTATTGCACTTATTAAAATAAAATCTAAAATATTAACAATCCATCAGATTGAAGGGGAAAAAAAGACAATGCACAAAATGAATGAAAACGAGAGCGAATTTTTTCATACTGCAGTTTTCTTCACTGTGTTTGACGCTTTCTTTTGGGTGTAGGAAGTGTTGCTACACTTCCTTCGTAAATACTCTTTGACTGTTTTCCGAGTTTCGCCAGGGAACTTGGCAATAACAAAAGCTGAAAAGAGAAGACAACAGACAATTAAGAAACTTGCCCTTCATATCTGGTTAATACTGCTTAATTATACTTAATGTACACATAATTTTAGCAAAGTTCACAAAGAGGAACCAACAAATAAAAAGCTAATCATCTAAATATATTGAGCATGGGGACCAATGACCACGTTTATTGGCAACTGTGAAATATTGCTGCTGTGAAATAATTCAGAACGAGACATTTCATCAATTTGCAATGCCTTAATTAAAGGGATCATGAAACAATTTTACTGTTGAAAGAGTCTGGAGCTCGTTACTTTTATTTCTTTTACTTTATCACAAATATAAGAAAACGCACCACAATCCCGGGAAATGTTGCGAGCACGCTGCGTAATCGGAAAGGAAAAAAAGGGCAATTTTTCATCATGCAGCTTATGGTGGCCACATGAACTACCGGCATGACCCCAATAGTGGTTGAGTTTGCGAGTTGAGCAGATATCTGCCCAATCTGAAGCTAATGTTTTCACAAATGTTGACATTCAAACAAAAATAAATACATCAAAAACCTTATTGGCTTTTAGTACACTAAGTTTTAGTGGTGCAATCTATTCGAAGTCAACAAGAGTCAACATTCCCTCCCCACTTCTGCCGGCCAAGCGTGACCTTCAGCACAAAACCGGATGTCTCCAGCTCCCCCATCTGGCCCCCCATTCATGTCACACGCACGTGACCTGGAAGGGACTTTAAAGGTTGAGGGGCCCCCAAACTTGAGTCTATTTTAGTTTTCTAAATAATAACTAGTGCACCTTGGCAAAAATTGTTTTCTGGTCTTCACTGCACATGTGACGGAGAGCCAATGCCGCACTTATATGGCCGAAGTCTAAAGATTTCATGACCCCTTTGAGAGCCATGCAAACATACACTTTTGCAACAGGGACTCTCAAACTTTCTGATATCAGCGAACACAAATTTTTTGTTATTGTTAGCCAAGGAGCCCCTTCCACTCTTGGCATTTTTGCAATTGAGCGGTGCAGAAGCCTAGAGGCCTTGTAAACAATGATTTGCAAACTATGGAGTGTTTGGCACTGGTGTAGGAACAATTGAGGAAGCTCAGGTGCTGAGAGAACCCTAAGGATACTCTACAAGGAACCCCGTTTGAGAACCCGTGCTTCAGGATATTTGGCTAGAAAGTCAGAGATAGCATAGGCTAAACAATAATTTTGAACACACAGCTGACCACATCTTTTTAATCTTGATTCTACCATCTAGTCTGAAAATCGTTGCACCGCCCCTTTAGGCCGATTGAACATAAGAGTGAATTTTAATCTGGGCAAAAATTAAAGTATGCTAAAGCTGGGGCATATTATCGGAAACCGGAGGTGTAGCACAGACATAATGACACATAAAGAAGACAAATACCTGAACATTAGCCAAAAAAACCATCCATGAGCACCGAGACACAAATCCAACTTGTGCCAAGAGCCTTAGCCTTAGCAGTTGTTCCACTTAAGCTTCATTGCAATAGTGCCTTGCCATTTCTTCTTTACAGCAATTTACTCACCTATCAAGTCCCTAACTCCCTCTTCGGGAAGCCTCGCCTTCATTGCAGACCCAGTCAGGCAGCAGTTAGTAAGTGCCTCTGTCCCAAACACCGCGACTGCAAGGTCTTGTGTAAAAATCGAAGGCTGCTTGGAGTCCACAAGCTTCAGCCTTGCCTCGGGGACAATGATGTCCCCAAAGGATGTCTGAAACATAAAAATAGCACCAAATATGGTGATTACATCCATTTGAATGCTTTTCAGATGAGTGCATATGCATAAATGGCTGTGACATGATGGTGGTGAAGAAGCGCTTGATGAACAGAGCTAGCTAACAGTAAAGTGGTTAATTGGGCCAGTTGGTTCATTGTATTAAATGTTTAAAAGCGCTGAAAACAACAAGGACTAAGACTAAAAGGTAGACAACACGAGGCACACTTGCAACAGTTGTTTATTTGTAAAGAACATTTACTATATAGGCCCCATCGGCCAGCCTCGTCATCGTCACTTCGAGCAAGGCATTTTTGTTTAAAAGGGTGATTGATGCCTAACCTATACACACTCTTTTCCTTTTGCCCAAATTTCGTATGCCTCGTGCAGTTCTCTGCTTGCCTTGTCATTGTATCTAGCAAGAATCTTAACATCATGCAACACCGGGGAGCAGGAGCACCTACTGCAGTAAATGGCGAGGTGGCCAGCTGGGCTAGCTCGCGTTGCAGCAGCGTGCTCACGGGCACGGTCATTCACACGCCTGCCCATCTGGCCAATATACACTGCTCCTCACAATAGTGGTATCTGATACACAATGCTCGAAGTACACTCGGCAAATTTATTCTTGTGTTTTATGCTGCAAGGCTCAGATGGCTGCTCGGGGCTGTTCATTCTGTGGCAGAGGCAGAGCCGAACCATCTTACTAAGAGCCAAGAACACCGCAGGAATGCGGTAGCACTGACCAACTTTCTTTGTGTGACACTGAGTGTAAGTATTGTACCACAGCTGGTCTCACGAGCATGTTTGCTTATGCCTCTAAACATTTTTAACAGGCTTTTGGCGATCTGAATTAAGTGCCATTCACACACTTGCAACCGAGTATGAATGAGAGACAAGACCGGTTTTTAAGCCTCTTGCGACGGCATAGGACGGGATGCACTGCTGCGGAGCAGGTTGTATGCCGTCGCAAGAGGCTTAAAAACCGGTCTTGTCTCTCTCGGTCGTACTCGGGTGCAAGTGTGTGAACGGCACTTTAGACACATCTGCGGCTAGCCTGCTTCTTTCAGTCGTGCAATCTGTAGCGCAAAGCTATCTTGTACAGAATGGCCATAAAATTTCTCAGAGAGGTCTCCAAACACGTTAACACTGCCACCTTTCTTTTTCTTTTTTAAGGGGCACTGCCAATGTTTTTGGAGGCCTCTCTCAAGGAATCTTGTGGCCATTCTGTACGGAATAGATTGTGCAACAGAAAGAAGCAGCCTAAACGCAGATGTGTCTAATTCAGGTCGCCGAAAGCCTGTTAAAAAGTTTAAAGGCATAAACAAACCTGCTCGTGAGAAGTCCAAGGTGAGGCCAGCTGTGATACCATACTGTCGAGACCGGTTATAACGAAGTCGGTTATAAGGAAATAGCGGCTACAGCGAAGGAATCACGATTTCCCCATTCCCTTTTGCACTTCGCTAACTGAATTCGGTTTAAACGAAATAGCAGATATAGCGAAGTGATTTCCGATTCCCATTGTCTTCGTTATAACCGGTCTCGACAGTACTTACATTCAGTATCACACAATTAAGGAAAGTCGGTCAGCGCTACCGCATTCCTCTGGTGTTCTCAGCACTCAATAAGATGGTTCGGCTCTGCCACAGAATCAACAGCCCCAAGCAGCCGTCTGAGCCTTGCAGCATAAAACACAAGAATAAATTTGCTGAGTGTGCCTTAGGCATTGTGTATCAGATACCACTATTGAGAGGAGCAGTGTACATTGGCCAGACGGGCAGGTGTGTGAATGACCGAGCCCATGAGCGTTCGGCTGCCACGCGCCATTCACTGCAATAGATGCCACTGTTCCCCAGTGTTGTATGATGTTAAGATTCTTGCTAGATACAATGACAAGACAAGCAGCGAACTGCAGGAGGCATACAAAATTTGGGCAAAAGGAAAAGAGTGTGTAAGCGAGGCATCAATCGCCCTATTAAACAAAAATGCTTTGCGCGAAGTGACGATGACTAGGCTGGCCGATGGGGCCTAGTAAGTAGCTATGGTTCTAATAGTTGAACCTCTCTAACAGGCACGTTTTTTGCTAGAACCTGTGGCTCATTCACACTTCTAAAAAGCACTCCAGCTGCCGATTGAATTTGCTCGTCAAAAAAGACTATAAACTGTTAAGGCTTGTTACCCTGCCGTGCTCGTGCAATGTACTTGGGAAATCAGTTTCCCAAGTACAACCCTGCCATAAGCCAGTGCTCGTCGGCGGAGGAAGTTAGATGATCAGCTTTTAACAAACGCCGTGCCTTATTTCGAGTAGGTTACCTCCGCACATTGCTTCGCGACGACCAAGAAATATGCGAGCATCGAACGGAAACTGTTCACAGCACTGGGGTCCGATTTTCGTCTCGGCGAGAGTGAAGGAGCTAAAAGACCGTTTGCAAACACGTTGCTTTCCAGTGCGAGAAAAAGAAGAGCTTGGGGAGTCAATGCCACCCAGATACAAAGACTTAGCACTGGATTTTCTGTCACCAAAAATGGGACAGCGTAGAGCACACATTGGAAGATTAAACCCGAGTGAAGCATCATCGTTCAGGTGCGACTCATGTTCTCACTTAATGGGCAGTCAAGGTCATGACACTCGTGTTCAATCTGCGCATCGCACCGACTCCTATTAGGAGACATAGGAAATCGGTGCTAAGGCCTCGAGTTCATCTAGGTTGTGTTGGTTTCGTCTGCCATGAAGTGTCAATCACCGACAAAAACAAAACAAAAAAGACATTGATGTTTCATCTGTTAAGTGAGATTTAAACGATCTGCGAATGTCTGCTATCACAAAGGATGCAATAGACCTTTTTTAAAAGCTACACCTGCCTCCACTGGTGCCAAAAGGCAGCATGCTGTCGCAAACCGGCTGTAGCTGACGACAGAAAGAGGGAAAGCAAGAGAAGGGAGGCAAGCGGCAAGGCCATTGCAATGTGAGGAGGCACGTGACAGAGCTTTGAACGAGACCTCCTCAAGTTTCTGAAAAAGTCCTGTTGACTTGCCGTGATTTGTTTAGATGCGCCAAAATTTGTTTTCCTGTTGTAGATAAGCTGACATTCCCTGGTGTGACATCTGGCAATGCAATTCCTGCCTTCTGTTCCGATTAAAACATTTTCTCCAGCAGAAAAAAAAAGATCTCTGATTGATCTGTTTGTTGTCGGATATTTCACACACTTCTGATGCCCGGCGTCAAAAGTCTACGGTTGTGGTTCGAGCGTCAAAATAAACTGCTCAAATTTTGGCACCCAGCGACAAAATTTGGGCAGATTATTGTGTGGACCCGCAGGTGTGAATGAGCCATTAGGGTTAGGAACAAGACAAGATAAAAGATGCACATCTTTAACTGCGATGTGAAGAGAGGAAATCGTTACATACCGTGTTCTCCACAACACTCTCTTGAACCACGGGGCCCGTCACTCCCCGAGTCTCCAGAGCTGCGACGAGGGTTGGCACACCTGCCAGTAGGAAGCATCCATCACAATGACATTACAATTAGACATTCAAATTACGAAAAAATTATTGGCTAACAACCGTCAACACTGGTATCATAGCCCCTTTAAAGTTACACATAAGTTACGCCTGGTTTAACATAAAGAAAAATTGAGAGAAAGTGCACCCAATTAAAGCAGAGTCTGCACCAAACTTGCTCCTAGACTTCAATTTTTTTAAATGAATGGTGAAAAAGCAGGAAGCTCTGAAATCCAAGCCTAAAATCCCATGCTTGACATGTGTATGCTCACCATAAAGAGACCATTTTTGAAATAATCCGAGCACTTTAACTCACGCTAGAAATATCATGGGAACATATTTTCATCTTCAGGCTGCTCTCCTTCAGACAGCTTCGCACCCCAATAGACCGTTTGCTATATTCCCAAGCGCCCCGGCCCGCACTCAAGGAATCATGAGAACGGTGTTCCTTCAGCTCCTTAGTGATCGCTAATTTCGACCAATTCCATGGTTACACAGCTTTTGAGCATAATTCAGAGTCACCCTGAACAAGCGACTGATATACACCAACTCATGTTTACGAACAAACCGGAGTGCCCTAGCGGACGCCACCGGCGCCGCGCATGCGCGATGGGGGTGTGGGCAAGAAGCTCGCCGTCACCCATAAACAAACCATTGAAATGCGATCTTGTCGGCGTCGGTGTGAGTCCCCTGCCCTTTTTCGCGTTCGAATTGTTGATTCGATGTCTTCCTGGTGATGTCTGACTACTTAAGCGGCGTCAGAGAAATTACCGAGGCTCGTTACACCGCAAAACTTCGCGTGAATAATGTGACATGTGGCGATTCATTCCGTGTGGACGCCGCAGTATGTACGCTAAAGCCTGGTTCGCACAATGAGATTTCGCTCGCGAATTTCAGTCGCGACGCCGCTCGGGCTGCAAAAGCGTGAACCGTAGCTGAGATGGTCGACGTCGATACTGAAAATCGCAAGCAGAATCAGACCAAGTGAATTAGGCATAACAAGTCGGTGATGGTCACTGGTAACAATGATCAACATCTCCTTGTATCTACTGTTTACATCAAGCCTGCTTAACAACCTTCAATTTTAAGTCTTTTGAGGCCTGCACTTACTTCTTATCACAAGTACCGGGCCAACATTTGGTCTACGGGCCGGCGTCGTCTAAGAGAGCAGACGACAAGCAGAAACGTTTGAAAGAGCACACGACAGTTCGAACGATCAGGCGGCCGTTTGAACTTGAAGACGCACTGAACGTAGTCCGCAGGTGGTCCGTACAACTTGACGATGTTCTGGCGTTCATGTTGGAACAAAACAAATAAATCTGATGACCATAAGTATCTGTGAATTCAACCCAAAGTGCTTCCCGACCAAGCAACCGTTGTCCGACGGCGTCTGCTTTTCCCGTTTGACGGCTCACATCCAGATTCTTGGAAGAAACGAGCACGTGAAAACTGACCTTCAAACCTTTCTCGACTCTTTGGTACTGCCCCAGTCGCGGCATTTCGACGAGAAGGCAGGTTTTTGTCTGGTTCCTTTCAAAACAACGCAGGAATACACGGCTGGCATGGGGACTTCTGCCCACAGCCCCAGATTGGAAGTGGCCCGACGCGCCACCACCGCGCCGTGACGTCGCAGAGTTGAGTTCGTGTATACCCCAAGGACCTCTCATTTCACTTTTAAACTTTCTTGTCAATGTCAACATTTTTGATACTGTGCATTCAATCCACCTTTCAATCTGGCCGAGCTGCAGAAATCTCTTACAATGTTATCATTCTCGTGATTGTTGTTATAGCAGGAATTGCTTAAAAAGCCGAGAATTCACAACAAAAACCAGGATTTAGCTCGGAGTCAGCAGGGCTGTTTATAGCATTTTTAGCGTTTCTAACTTAATATCAGCGTCTTTGAAGCTGTTTGAGAATGATAATAATGTGAGAGATTTCTGTAGCTCATCCAGGTTGAAGGGTGGACAGCATGCACAGTATCAAAAACGTTGACATTGAGGAGAAATTTTAAAAGCGATACGACAGATCCTTGGGGTATATCAGGCGCTTCTTCAGAGTGACTCCGAATTACGCTCAAAAGCTATGTAACCATGGATTGGGTCGAAATTACCGATCACTAAGGAGCTGAAAGAACACCGTTCCCATGATTTCTCTAGCACAGGCCGGGGCGCTTGGGGGATATTGCAAATGGTCTAAACCCCTCAAGTCTCATTTCCTGACCTTAGTCAGCTCACTTATCTACTTCAGTGGCTGTTACTTTTGTCGTCAACATTGCACTTCTAGCGCACATTCAGTGTTTTTGCGCATATTTCACTGCTTTCGATACGGGCACTCACTGTCAACATGCCGCTTCACAAACAGTTCCCAAATTGAGACAGGTCACTGCGGCCGCTCCATATCACACCATGAGCGGCCTCATTTCACCTATGTACAGCAGCAAGTTTAAAGAGTGATGCACATGCTAGTCCTGTATGCAGAACAGCAAATTAACACCTGAAAGTTGACACTGTGAGTCAACATAGGGACAGCAGGCCTCCAAACCCAAGAAGGGTCGGCTCTCGCACCGCAATTCACTGCTTCACCGTCACAGATATCCCCTACCCCGATTTCGAAAAAGTGTTTCCTGTATCTGCATTCAGCTCAAATGAAAAAACTTAAGGAACGACAGAAAATGGTAGCAGCAGTAGTACTCATTTCGGGATATGAAGCAGCTTGTTAACCCTTTAACGCAAAAAATTAAGGGAATGCGTCCTTCAAAAAAATGTTTACTTTTTTGTTTTGCATACACGTTTGCAAGTGTGGCCTCCGGCACCATCATCTTGCTTGCTGGGGTGCACGTAGGTGCGCTGTTCGTGCCATAATCTGATTACGCGTTCTCAAGGCATCATACCGTAATCGGATTATGGTGCAGCCCACGCGCTCCCCAGCAAAGAAGATAGCGGCGCCCAGAGGACGTACCTTCAAACGTGTATCTGTAATCAATTACTAAAGTCTCTTTCGGTGCAAATGGACTCCTAAACAAAAAATCGAATCTGTCGTAAATTTGCAACATCGAGCAGTTAGGCCTGGGCAAATAGGTTAGGCACGTCGAAGCAAAAGAAAAAAAGTTTTAAAAAAAACTTTTTGCAACAATGAGAAAAAAAAATCCTTATTAGTTTGGTGTACCTTGAAAATACAAAAAAATTGTTTGAAAAGAAAAGCCCAATGCCTTGATTCAGTTCCATGCGCGCTATGGCTGGCGGAGCTTTCTAAAGCAGGGGGTGTCGTGGCGGGCTACCACCCTGGGTGCCGCTGACCCTCGTGACGCCACTGCTCCTCGACCTTATGGTAATCGCAACAATTGGGAATATTCCACTCTAGAGTCGGTGACAGGTTAAGAGTTCAGGACAAGCTTGTCCCACCCCTTTCCACTTTAGCAGAGTGAACGGTGGAGAGGAGGCCTCCTCTCCGGCGTTTGCTCTGCTAAAGTGGGAAGGAGTGGGAGGAGCTTCCACTTTACTCTTAACCTGTCACAGACTATAGCAAGTCATAAAAGGACTGCTATAACCTGGGAGTTTCCAGATATTTGTAAATTCAGTCATACGTTCCAAAGCAGGGAGAAGGTCGTCGAGCATGAAGGCCATCTGTGCCTTCCCCTCGACGACCTTCGTCTCGGCCTCCTCCGCTCTGGCCTCGGCCTCCTCCGCCCTGGTCGTGGCCTCCTCCGCTCTGGCCTCGGCCTCCTCCGCTCTGGCCTCGGCCACCTCGGCCCCTGGCCTCCGCGTCCTCAGTCTTCGAAGGCCCTGCTCTGGTTTCGGCCGCGGAGGCCCTGGCTTCGGCCTCGAAGGCCCTGGCTTCGGCCTCGAAGGCCCTGGCTTCGGCCTCGGAGGCCCTGGCTTCGGCTTTGGAGGCCCTGGCTTCGGCTTCGGAGGCCCTGGCTTCGGCCTCAGAGGCCCTTGCTTTGGCCTCGCTGGCCATGGTCTGGGCCTCGCTGGCCCTGGCCTCGGCCTCGCTGGCCCTTGTCTCGGCCTCGCTGGCCCTGGTCTCGGCCTCGCTGGCTCCAGGCTTGGCTTCTTCAGCAGGGCAGGCCAGGGCAGGTACCGTGAGAGGAGCCTGTGGCGTGTGCCCAGAAGATGCACCGAGCTATATAAAGAAAATATATGCAGTAATGATAGATTATCGGAGTTGTACAACAAAGTATAACATTGGAAGTCCTAAGCAACTGCTCCCCAGAAGTGACCTCCGACAAACTCGCAAAGTTGCATTCCTGCTGCCCACTGACTTTTTCTAATGGTTAGGAAAACAACAACATATGTCATCTGTCCTCACAGTGCATAGGTCACTGAACCAGTAAATCTATAACCTCCAGTTACCTTAGTGGTCTGAACAGCTTGTAGTGGGCCAGAATGAATAAATGACTAGTACACTTGAAAAAAAAAAGTTAATGACATTGAGAAAAAAAATCTAACCAAACATCAAAACGGCAACATCATATGAATACTGATATGCCGTCAATAAAACTAACACTTTTATAACAAAAAGGTTTTTATACGTACCCCCGACCTTTATAATCTAGTCGCAGCTTTTTCAGCAGCCTGTCCTCCATACAGTTCTTTCTCTTTGAGGACTGCTTCTTCTGCAACGAGTGATTTCAAGAAAAAATCAGTAAGCTTTCGCAAAATTCGAAACATAAATGGAAAGTTCAGAACTTGCTCTTGAATTTCTCATTGCTTTCATTTTCAACTAACATTTTCTGCACTTAATTTTTTACACTGTCCCACTGATCCCAAAGAAAGCAAAGTCAATAAAAATTATTATTAAATTTTCTTATCTTAGTTAAGGCTCATGGACCATGCATCGCACGAGCACAAAATATATTGATAGATAAGACATTGTTCAGCAGTTTTCAAAATATTATAAAGCCCTGCTATGCAGATGTAGTCTGGTGGACTTTGTTATAAGCCATTTCCAAGAGCAACCAGAAATTTTCCATGAGGTTTGGATGCTAAAACAGCTTCTCAGTATACTATGTGTCTATATGCAGTGGTTCCTCCTTAAAGCAGATGTGAAAGCTGGACTTTGGGCTGACCATGTTACTCTGGCATTGCGGCACCAAGCAGTATGATATTACCACTCCTAGAGCACAGAAGCTGCTTAAGCAGACGAGGAAGCACAAAAAACAGTAAAAAAGTAATGGATTCTACAGAGAGCAAAGCAAGACGTAATATTCGGCCTCGTCACTTAATCCTGAACCCCATGTCAGAATCGACCGATCAGCACTCCCATCAGTTGCACTCGAAGCCAGTGGTGCACAGCCAAAGCGATATTGAAAAGCCTACAGATACCGTTCCCCAAAATTTACTTACCTCACTGTCCTTAGTTGTGCCGTTCCGCTGGCTGACATATTTTTCCAGGAGTTCCTTCAGCTCGGCCCGGCAGTCTGAACAGCGACAAAATAAAATGTACCAAAATACAAGTTAGAGCTAATTTCAACGAGTAAAGCTATACGCACTCCGGAGTACACTTCGGACGAAATGGCTATACGCACTCCGCGGAGAGCTCATGCCGATCGGGCCACCCTTTTCGAACGGCGCGTGTATCACTGGGGAGCTCGTTAACATCATACCACCACCACCACCACCACCACCACCACCACCCCCCCCCTGCGTTTACGGCGCTTCGCGGCGACAGTATCGGCTGCTAATTACAAAACTTAGCCAGTACACGCCGCTTCGCGGCGTCCAGACGGCAACCCAAGCTCCGCTGTCCCCGATCGCACCTCCGGACAAGTTTTGTCGACAGCATTCGGTTCTTTTAGTGTTCATCGCAAAGAAGAAATGTCGTAAATATCGGGAAATGCCTCGACAAAACAAAATGTTCGAGAAAAAGAAAAGGAAAAGTAGGCCCACCGGGGATCGAACCCGCGTCAACTTGCGTAGAAAGCGGACACCTTAACACCTATGCTACTTGACAGCCTAGAGCTATAAAGCAGCACGTAAAGCAGCACGTAAAGCAGCCCGCCCAAACCTAGCAAGCCCGCCCGCTCATAGAAAGTTTGGAATAAACATAAAAAGAGAATAACGTACCTCCAAAACGGACGATCTGCGCTGCGTGCAGCGTCGTAGTTCCGGTGGCCCTCCCGGCTTTGTCTGCATTAGGCCAATCTACCTTGACCCAATGTTGTTTCACCGCTCCCTCCTTGAATTTTGGCCAGGATTTGGAGTTATGAGTTGCCGGGTCATATTCTCTAATTAGTTTCACCGTCTCCACCGCCAGTGACCCGTCATCAAAGCTAAATAGAGCTAAAGTGTCCATAGCACCGTTCTGAGTTGCAGCCTTGTCCCGACCGGCCATCTTGTCTCTGGATTTCGGATTTGGATCTGGATGTTACCTTTAAACCGAAACTGTCTAACGGCTTCTTGACTTTCTTGATTTAGTTGAATGCAAGAAAACGATGTATAGAGAGACTAGCTTACGGCCATCTTCGAAGAAACACGGAACATGCCAACCGCGAAGAATACCCGAAGCTGTGAACCATGCCATTTACAAATGTTAACAAAATTGTCGAAGTGTGGCTTTTTTGCCATTTCGCAAGAACTGAAAACAAGGCTGTGTTGGTTCCTGAGCACCACATATGTTAATCAATATACTCCTGTAATCAATGTTTTGCGACTGTTTTCCACTTAATGAAAAAGAACGCGATACTGTTTGGTGATTTCGATGGTAAGGTGGGCTAGCGCATCATATAGTTGGTTCAGTGCTGCCAAATTTTCTTCTGAGTCGCGGCAGGCGCAGCTCAAGCTTCCACGGTTACCTGTCCGTTACGTGTAAAAGAAAAAAAAAGAAAAAAGGGTGAAACAAACATCTGTGACCAACATGTTCAGTTCATCTTCCAGAAATACTAAGGAGTTTCATATCAGCATATATCAATAAAGCCTGCGGTGCTGCCAAGGGGCGCGGCTTAGAAACGAAGCCCTTTGCTCTTTGTCAGCAATATATGATATTTGCACTATGGGAGTGATTAAACAAAAAAATACTGGTGGATAAGTTGTGCAACCTGACCTAAAAATCAACAAAAAAAAGGAAAAGGAGAAGAAATAATTGAATTTATTAGACCCAGTTTACTGATCACTGGCGATCTCTCTAGCATGCCATCAAAAAGGTCAATCGTCTACAAGCTAGAAATTCGCCTTAGTAATAAAAATCCAGTTATATTTTCTACATATCATTCCGTTAGTCACGAGAGTCTGCATGCTAAGCAATACGTGTTAATGATATTTTCATATCCTACCCGTCTACAGAGGAGACACTATGTCAAACCTCGCTGTAAACATCACATTGTTTTAACACATATCCGCAGATTAGAGAATATACCAGTCATTCACCACTCATCTTGATGACCGTGATAACGCTGCAAACAACTCATCAAGTGTTATAATATCCAGTGAAACCATTTTACTCGAGCACTTTGGGCGCGCACTAAGGGCGCTCGCATGGACCAACTGCAACGCATCTGTGAACAAATACATAAGCCTGAAGGAGAGATACAACAGGCGTTTTTCGTTCTTCTGTAGCCCGTCACTAACACACTCAACTTCACGTATGCTGAACACCTTTCAGAATTAAAAGTGAACACCACGCCGTGTTGAGATGCCTAAAACACCCTTTTCGTAGTTTGTGCGACCAGCTTTGTGCATCTTTTCTCGTTACATATCTAAAAACGCAGGGACAAACGGGCACGAGACTCGTTTCAAACGCTGCAGCTATCCGATTACTGGTGCATAAAATAAAGGGGATCAGGTGCAAGCTGGGAGGTCAAGACCTTCCTTTGTCATTTAATGCGCCCGAACTGTTTGCAGTGGCTTTTTGTTCGGAAATAAGTAGCACTAGCGGATTCTGTTGCCACGTCGAAGATGGCGAAACTGGAGAGGAAATAGGGATTGAGTCATCGCAACCACATAGACCACACTGTGATCACAACAACGCGCTCGTCGAAAGCGAAGGCTACACTCGGGTTTATGCCCCGCAAAGCATCCGCGCATCTCCTTCCCTCCTTTGACCACGAGGAACAGATCGTCTCCGCTTTGTGTGAATAGTGACCGCGAGTTGCGCCACAGACAACTTTTGCGAATCACGTCAGCATATTCGCTGCGCTGCGATCCCAACTGGCAGTGCAATTGGATCTTCGAGGCAAGCGCGACTAATATGCACCCATCGTGAGCGAACGCATTGTGCAACGGACAGTCGGGCCCTGCTTTTAAGCGAAGTGCTCTTATGTCTTCTAAGTACAAACGCTATCTCGAAGAAGATGTGCCCCTACCACCGAGAACGGCTAGAAGAAGAAGATCTCAAGCTTCTCAGGTAAGATATCACCTTGGACAAAATACAAAAACAGTAGCTATACTGAGGTAATACTGAGGTACTAAGGTACTGAGCTATACTGAGGTACTGAGCTGCGGCTTAGATTGCATGCTTCTCGTGGTTTTCGGGTGCGTGGTTCACGGGGGAATAGAAAGGAAGGGGGGGGGGGGCAGGGGTTGGGTTAGGCCCGGGCTCAAGTTAGGTTGTCCCCGTGCTGCGCGCAACACGTGGTGTACGCAGACCTGAATCGAGCCGGGCCTGACACCCGCGCCCCTCCACTCCTCTCTCTCCCCGAGTGAAGCGTGCGGCATCCAAAATCCACGAGAGGTAAGTTAGTCAAAGGCCTGGACCCCCCAAAACCCCGCGAGACAAACCCCCCAATGCGGCAAAGCCCACCCCGCAGGGAATAACTCCGACCAGCAACAACAATACCAGGGGAGTAGCCAGAGGGGGCTTGGCTTATGGGGCTTCGCACCCCCCCCCCCCCCAAATCCAGTCGACTCGTAATATGTGCATGCATTTTGATCCCCCCTCCCCTTCTCTGCACGCCATGGACATCCCAGCCACCTTAGCCGCCCCCCCCCCCAAAAAAAAAAAAAGATTCCTGGCTACGTTGATTAATACCCAACTTTTTCGGTTCTTCGACCAAAAAGAAAACCACTCAAAACGTATGTTTTATTCATGCTTAAATTTGTTTTGCACAAACGGCGTGACTTGTGTGGAGAAAGCTGACAAGCGCCAGAATGCGCATGCGAACTTGTTGGCATAAGAAATATTGCTAATCGTTCCTAGTAAAACAATTATACTGCATCAACAAGTGAATAACCCGGTGCTCACTGCCCGCCAATAACCAAATGCACTGTGCATGTCGGATGGCGAAGGAGGCACCTCCATCGAAGACTCAAACTTATTGCAATTTTGCAGTTTCATCATTTATTTCCCCGAGCTGCACACCGAGGGGATTCCCCAGGAATTGAAATTAGGGGGGGGGGTCTAAAATTTTTAGGGAGAGGGGGGTAGGGGGAAGGCATTGAGGATAGGAGTCGTTGCGAATGAATCCCTTTTGTAGGAACATCGGTTCGAGAGTAAATGGTTCCAGTGCCCTCTCTCGCTTCCTTCAGGCTGAGCAGAGAGGGAAGATGGTTTCTTTGTGTCGACTTCGGGGCAGAAGTTTACGCACGATGGGGACGAAGGCGAGTTTGGGGGAGCCGTATCTAGGTCACAGCGCCTCAATGGGAAAACAGGATAGGATGTAGCTGACGTTTTGTGTGTGGAATGGGTGGGAGAGGCCTTGCGCACGCATTGTTTTCTAGCCACTATAGTCTCGAACCCAGTCGCGTGTCTAGGTGGCGGCACATATTCGCCGAAAAGTCCATTAAGGTGGTGCCTTCAGAAAAACAAGGGGTATGTTTGTACACCCCCCCCTTACGGGGTGTGTAGGGAAATCACTGTCTACACTGCAAAGTTATTCCTGCCTTCAATGTACTAAACCTGGTTGACATGTACCCTGCCAGAAAATCTGAGCAATTGAAGCGGGTTTCAAACCGTGTTTGTAAGAATGACTGTATTCAAACGCATCGAAACGTTAATGGGGGTGGCCTTGCTCTTCTGATGTTGGGGAGTTGGGGAATAACTTCCAATTTGATACAGGGCTCACAGCGACTGCTGGGCGTCTCTCAGATGCCGCAGCCAACTCCAGTGCCTCTACTAGATGGCATCGATGACCCATCCATCGAAGACGCTGCTGCTCCACAGGTGAGCCTTTGCATCGGTTCTTAAGCTTGGCTGACATGTTAGCGAGCTTCCCTGCCTCAAAATTTAAGGAATTGCAGGAGGTTTCTGAAGGTGTTTGTTAGAACTGACTGCATTCAAGTGCCTCGGAACATTAATGGGGCTGGGCTTGCTCGTCTCATTTTAGGGAATAACTTCCAATTCGATGCAGGGCTCACAGCGACTGCTGGGCGTCTCTCAGATGCCGCAGCCAACTCCAGTGCCCCTGTTGGAAGGCATCGATGACACATCCATCGAAGACGCTGTTGCTCCACAGGTGAGCCTTTGCATCGGTTCTTAAGCCTGGCTGACATGTTAGCGAGCTTCCCTGCCTCAAAATTTAAGAAAATGGCAGAAGGTTTCTGAAGGTGTTTGTTGGAACTGACTGCATTCAAGTGCCTCGGAACATTAATGGGGCTGGGCTTGCTCGTCTCATTTTAAGGAATGACTTCCAATTCAATGCAGGGCTCACAGCGACTGCTGGGCGTCTCTCAGATGCCGCAGCCAACTCCAGCGCCCCTATTGGAAGGCATCAATGACACATCCATCGAAGACGCTGTTGCTCCACAGGTGAGCCTTTGCGTCAGTTCTTAAGCTTGGCTGACATGTTAGCGAGCTTCCCTGCCTCAAAATTTTGAGAAATTGCAGGAGGTTTCTGAAGGTGTTTGTTAGAACTGACTGCATTCAAGTGCCTCGGAACATTAATGTAGCTGGGCTTGCTCGTCTCAATTTAGGAAATAACTTCCAATTCGGTGCAGGGCTCACAGCGACTGCTGGGCGTCTCTCAGATGCCGCAGTCAACTCCAGTGCCCCTGTTGGAAGGCATCGATGACACATCCATCGAAGACGCTGTTGCTCCACAGGTGAGCCTTTGCATCGGTTCTTAAGCCTGGCTGACATATTAGCGAGCTTCCCTGCCTCAAAATTTAAGAAAATGGCAGGAGGTTTCTGAAGGTGTTTGTTAGAACTGACTGCATTCAAGTGACTCGGAACATTAATGGGGCTGGGCTTGCTCAACTCATTTTAGGGAATAACTTCCAATTCGATGCAGGGCTCACAGCGACTGCTGGGCGTCTCTCAGATGCCGCAGCCAACTCCAGCGCCCCTATTGGAAGGCATCAATGACACATCCATCAAAGACGCTGTTGCTCCACAGGTGAGCCATTGCGTCAGTTCTTAAGCCTGGCTGACATGTTAGCGAGCTTCCCTGCCTCAAAATTTTGAGAAATTGCAGGAGGTTTCTGAAGGTGTGTGTTAGAACTGACTGCATTCAAGTGCCTCGGAACATTAATGGGGCTGGGCTTGCTCGTCTCATTTTAGGGAATAACTTCCAATTCGATGCAGTGTTCACAGCGACTGCTGGGCGTCTCTCGGATGCCACGGCCAACTCCAGTACCTCTGTTGGATGGCATCGATGACACATCTATCGAAGACGCTGCTGCTTCGCAGGTGAGCCTTCGAGTCAGTTTTTAAGGGGTCCCGCAACAACTTTTAGAGCGCAGCTCTTAAGCGCCCGTTTCTGGCTTGAGCGGCGTCGCCGTCGCCGTGGTGTCATTGTTGGTGTAATTAGCGCGGTGCATTGTAATGTCCCATAATGCACCGTGCGGGGTGAGGAGGAGGAGGAGGAGGAGCAGGGGGAGGAGGAAGAGGGGAGGAGGCGAGGGGAGGAGCTTGAAGGATGTGGGAGGAGGAGGAGGGAGAAGGTGTATACCCTCCCCTCAGTACCCTTCTCTCCTTCTCCTCAAGAGCTGCGCTCTAATTCGGCGTTACAGGGTGTTGTAAACCTCTTTCATTTTTGAGAGGTTTTTAATTTGCACCGAACCTGAGCGTACTGAACGTAGTAACTTTGTAAAACTTTTCTCAAATTTTGCTTTATTTTAAAAGTTATGGGCAGATTAGAATTACAAAAACAAGCAAAAAATAACCTCCCGCATGACGTCCCTGGTCCTGGCTTGGGTGGCCGTGAACTCAAGGAGGGGTAGTGAGTTCAGCGAGTGCTCTTGGCTGCCGCACTCCATGGCGACGGCTCGAAAGGGCACCACTAAAGCATGTGCTGGATAGGCTGAATGAAGCGGGCAGCCCGGGTGGCTCGCATTGCATTTGCTGCGCTACTAAACTCTAATGTTGCATAACACTTCATTGACCACAAACGACAGCAAACACGGGGTAAAGATCAGTTCAGAACAAGAGCCACTTCGCACTGCCAAACCGCCAAATGGCCAAACCGCGCAAGCCAAACCTGCTCGCCGAAGGCCATTGGAATCTTTGGAACCGTTCAAATCCTGCAGCTCATACGACCGCATCGCCGCCGCGTATATCCGGGACCTTTCTACAATCGCCGCTTCACAGCAATGCGTGGCGCGCGTCGGCACTTGATCCCACCCTTTTCTAGTGTGTGCCGCCTTTTCCACCACTTCCTGGCGGGTATGTTGACAGGTCATTTCTTGTTTTCATACTTTATAAACTGAATTTGTTTCTTTTCTGATCTAAAATACTGAACAAAAACTACTTCATAAATAATAGAAACAGTTTGCGCAACTTATATTTTGTATTTCGACTAAAAAAAGCTTTTAGAGGTTCTGACCAGTCGTAAGGCGGGAGCTGGCCAGGACCGACGTCACCATGTCGTCACATGCCGAGCGCGTTCGGTACTATGGGTCGCCCCCGTAGGTGGAGGAGGCTTCCATTTTGTCCGGTTAAACTATGACGCACTGATATTTAGTTACTCTCTCCGTGCACGCTGGGTTGCTCGAACAACCAGAGATGGGGAAACCGCAAAAAAGGTAGACGCTTAAATAGGATTGCAGGGTTAAGCCTGGCTGACATGTTAGTGAGCTTCCCTGTCTCAAAATCTAAGCAATTGCAGGGGGTTTCTGACGGTGTTTGTAAGAATGACTGCATTCAAATGCCTCGAAACATTAATGAGGGTGGCCTTGCTCGTCTAATTTTAGGTAATAACTTCCAATTCGATGCAGGGCTCACAGCGACTGCTGGGCATTTCTCAGATGCCGCAGCCAACTCCAGTGCCCCTGTTGGATGGCACCAATGACACATCCATCGAAGATGCTCCTGCTTCGCAGGTGAGCCTTGCGCGAGTTTTTAAGCCTGGCTGACACGTTAGCAAGCTTCCCCGTCTCAAAATCTAAGCAATTGCAGGGGGTTTCTGACGATGTTTGTAAGAATGACTGCATTCAAATGCCTTGAAATATTAATGGGGGTGATCTTGCTCTTCTAATGTCAGGAATACCTTCCAATTCCATGCAGGGCTCACAGCAACTGCTGGGTGACTCTCCGGTCCCGCAGCCAACTGCAGCGCCCCTGTTGGATGGTATCGAAGGCACATCAGTCGGAGACGGCCCGGCTTCGCAGGTGAGCCTTGCGTCCATTCCCAAGCATGTCTGACACATTGGAGAGCTTCCTTGCCAGAAAATCTAATGGCAGGGGGGTTTCTAACTGTATTTGGAAGCATGATGGCATTCAAATGCCTTGAAATACGATTGGGGGCAGCCTTGCAATTCTCAATTTTGGGGGATTTCTTTCAGCTTCCAGTTCCCCTCTCGATAGTTATACGTCGAAAATATCAATATGAGGATATAAAATCTAGTTAGGTCTGCAAGCAATTTAATAATTTTATTTTGCTAGTGAACCGAAAACTTCCAAATCTTGAAATTGGGGGGGGGGGAACTTGATTGTTCCCTGAATGTCAGATACAAAAATAACTTAATTTCCACCCTTGTAAATTTCACGGTGCAAAACCAATAAATGAAAAACATTATAGCAAAATCAAAGATATTTCTATTTCTTCTATAGGGATCGCAACAAGACCTATCTGCAAACAGCGAAGAGGAGTCGGATGATGCAGCCGAGTTAGCTGCTCTTGTCATGTCTTACATACTGCGCCACAAAGATGGTGACAAGGCAACTGCTGACCTTCTGAGGATGATTAACATTATTGCCCCTGGAAGTGTACCCCAGTCAAAGTACTTGTTACTGAAGGCTGTACATGCTCATGCGGTAGAAGCAGAAAAACATCACTACTGCCCTGTCTGCAAAGGGTACTTGGGTCTTCCTGGCGACATCTCGAAATGTGAGAATTGTGAGACTGAGCCAGATCCCGAGTCATGTCCATTCTTTTTGGTGTTGCCGATAAAACAGCAGCTGCAGCGGATTCTTGTGCAGCCAGATCTTAAGTGGATGCCAGCAACACCAACAGGGCCCGATATATCGGACATTGTTGACGGTCAAGAACATGTAAGACTATGCACCGACTTTTCAAGTGACGACTTGTCACTCATCTGGAATACAGATGGCATTAGAGTGTTTGAAAAGTCGACGTACGATATTTGGCCCATACAGTGCCAAATACTCCAACTGGACCCAACCATACGCAAACAAAACATGCTAATGCCAGCTATTTGGTTTGGGTTTACCAAGCCAAATATGACAACACTGCTAACACCATTCTCAAGGGAGCTGCAGGAACTAGAAGCAGGGTTTCCTTGCATTAGGGATGGGAAAGCAGTAAACATACGTGTGTTTGCTGTGGTCTGCTCTGTGGATGCTGTCGCAAGATCGGCAGTAAAAAACTGCAAGCAGTTTAATGGATTTTTTGGATGTGGATGGTGTTATCACCCAGGGGGTTCCCATTACCCTTACCTAGACCCTGCACCTGAGAAGCGCTCAGAGAATGCCCACATGATAGAAGCAGTGGAGGGAACTCCTGGAACACCAGTTCATGGCGTGAAGGGTCCCTCGATCATCATGACCATTCCACGGTTTAACCCTGTTGACGGGTTTATCCCAGACTACCAACACTGCGTTTGTCTCGGTGTCATGCGGCAGCTGCTGAAGCTGTGGCTTGACACCGAGAACCATAATCAGCCATGGTATGCTGGGACTAAACTAGTGACCATGAATGCCATTCTCCTGGGCATCCTGCCACCCACAGAGGTCACCCGCACACCCAGGAGGTTTGAGGACAGAGCCTTCTGGAAGGCTTCAGAGTTTAGGATGTTACTTCTTTTTTATGGCTATGTTGTTCTCAAGCCTGTTTTGCTGCCACCGTACTTCCAGCACTTTACATTGTTGGCATATGGCACATACCTGCTACTAAAACAGAGCGTATCAACCTCCGACATCTGTGAAGCTCGGGTTCTGCTGAGCAAGTTTGTGTTGCAAATGGGAAGACTGTACGGTGCAGAACACATGTCATACAACGTGCACCAGCTTCTGCATCTGGCAGATGCAGTTGCTGCGTGGGGACCCCTGTGGGCAAACTCTTGCTTCCCATTTGAGGGAAGGAATGCAGTTCTGCTTAGTTACTTCTCAGGCACACAGTGTGTGGGCCAGCAGATTGCAAGGACTTTTCTTCAGTGGCAGCAGCTGGCCCCATTGATAACCAGGATGAGCCTCCCACAGGCAGTAGTGTTTTTGAAGAAATGCTGGGACGAAAGACCATGGGGCGCACAGGTACCCTTATTCCAGGCGACGTAGTCGTGTACACACGCCACAACACAAGTGCCCAGAATGTCAGATTTGAGGTGGCAGTAGAGAGGGCTTTAGATGCACCGCCATCAAGCCTGACTTATTACCACCGCTTCCAGTGCAATGGTATTGTCTGGAACTCTGAGTCCTACCCAATGCCAAAAAGAGCCAACTGTGTTGCTCAACTCAGTGATGGATCTTTTGGCATTGTGCAGGCACTCGCAGTGTTTAAGCTTGCAAGTACTAGGTGTGATATCCAACACATTGTGCTTATGGAGAAACTGCAGCTGACTCCTACGGTAGTTTTTAAAGACGTACAGCTAGGACTGCCGTTTTTGTCCGTGCGTGAAGGTGCAAGGTCGGGTGTTGTCACTGCTTGCAGTTCCAAGCAACTAATGACCAAATGCGTCATTATGGACCGCACCGAAGACACCTTTCTTGTTGTGCCCCTACCGAACAAGGTAGAGCGTGATTAAGCTCAGGCTCATTCATACTCAGTCCTTATTTGCTCCATTTTTAGTTTGTTTTTTCTCTTGGCTTGTTGCCGTGGCATGGATTTGGATGGCCTATCGAATCTGCCTTGTCTGTAATGTGTTGTATTGCATCTTCATGTTCAATGAGAACAAGTCGCCATCTCCGAGTGTATGTGGAGTTGCTATTCGGATGTCTAGTGCATAAATGCCTGTTAATGCGAAGGCTTCTGCCGCCACCTCTTTTGTATGTGATCACGGGCTGTGGCAGCGTTCCAACATCATACTCTGCCATTTTTGATTCTGTCGGCTTCGGCGCTTAGTACTGACGAAAGATCCGTTTTTGTCCTGTACGCGGCAATCCCTTCAACCTCAAATGTGTCTGCCTCGCTCGTTATAGCAGAAGTGATGCTCTCTCACCGGTGGCCCACTTGTGCGTTGCTCGTGCCCACGTACAACTTTTTGTCAACCTCCTGCCGAGTCCTGATTTGTGGATGACCACCAGCATCCTTTTATTTGGGTTGGGGTGCCAAAGAATAAAAATATAAAAGCCCTGATCAGAGACAAGGACTAAGATGAAGTGAGAGAACACAAGACGCACTCACAATTGTTGTTTATCGGAAAGTACATGCAAATATGGGCCCCAACAGCCCGTCAGACATTAGTGTGTTGGTGCAACGCTTGTCTAATATATTCTAACTCTTTCTTTGATAGAGCGATTGACGCTTCACTTATGCAATCTGCACCGTTATCCTGAATTTCATACGCGCCTCATGCACCTCTCTCTCAGTTTTATCCTACGGGCCAAAATCGAGCATAAGTGAAGCATCAATCACCCTATCAAAGAAAAAGTTTGGATATATAAGAGTGTTGCACCGACACGTTGATGACCGACAGGTTGTTGGGGCCTATATGATGCATGTACTTTCCAATAAACAACAGTTGCGAGTGCGTCTTGATTTGTCTCTCTTCATCTTGGTCCTTGTCTCTTATCGGCACTTTTATATTTTTCAACTATGAACCAACTGGCCCAAAAAACCACTTTGGTGCCAAAGAATCCTATATCTATACCTCATTGATGAGAGCTGGGCACTAGCAACACCATAAAGGAATAGCTTGAAAAACGCCTTATAGTAGGTTCTTGACACCAAGGGCTTCATAAAAAGTCCGAGGACCCCAGTATTATGCAATGAGTCGGCCGAACAAAACCTCAGCGATGACCAAGGTTTTGTCAGTTGCATCATCAAGCTTCTTTCTTTTAACAAGTTTCTTCAGTTTTGATGTGTCGATCAGATTTTAATTTTCTTTTTGTTGGTGCAGCGTATTGCTACTCTATGTCCGTCTTCTTTTTTCAGGCCTTGTAGATGTAGGTTTGATTCAGTGCGACATTCTTCAGAAATGTTGTTATCCAGAACATGATGAAAAAATGCATCCGAGTAAGCTGTACTTTCCTAACTTCAAAAAATGTTTCCAAGATTGGAGATGGTCCTGGCTTCCTTCCTCTTTTATGATCACAACTTGAACCTTATTGTCTGTACGAAGATCTGGCGAGTGTAAGGATCAAAAGCTGTCCACACTTCCGGCCTTTCCAATTCATGTCGCTTTGCTGCCTGATGCGCTAGTGGTAGGGCTTGTGAGCTAAATATCTTCAGAGTTTGTGAAATTCTTGGTAACGAGCACGACATTGACATAGATATGCATGTTGTTGTTATCATACTCTCCCACCAGCAGCTGGTCACTGCCATCAAACAGTACTGCATGTAGAGTTCTTTTGTTTGTTTGAGTAGCTCTGTCTGTCTGCCACTTTATCGCTTTCAAACTCCTTAATGCTCCTCAGTAGTTCTAGCATCGTTGGTAGCAAAGGCTCCAACTCATATTGCGCATACCATCTTCTGTTGAGTGCTAGTCAGAGAGCTCTGTGGTCAGGCTGCGCATGAAATGCCCAGCCAAAGCTGGTTTTAATAACTATCAAGTTCACACTGTCTTCGCAGTGTTCCATTTGGTCTCTTCTGATTGTCCATAATTGATCAGACCCTATTGCCAGGCATGCACGGCATGCCCAGAAAGAACAGCCTTCAGTCTGCTCAATACTACCAATAAATTAGTTGTTGGTAGGTAGTTGCAAGAGTCCGTGCAGGTGAATGATCGTAATGATCGTTACCGCTTCAAAAAGGCACTCTGTTGGGTCGAACTGACAGCGCAGCCGAACTCGAATAAGCCGCAGTTGTTGACTGTGCACGGCCGAGTATCTAAACATACTCAGGATGAGGGTGGTATCCCCCAAAACTTGGAGCTCTAGATGGCGAGACAAATCCTTGCATATAAAAGTTGCTGGGTGCTTCCATTGTTGACAGCGTGGAAGTAGCAGCTCTATTTTCTGTAACAGTCCATGCTCCGAACATTTAAAGGAGAACATCATTGCTCCGAGAGATGTCTTTTAGCTTTTGAATCTGTCGTCTTGCAAGTTTGAAACCACAATCGCTTGTTCATGGTATTATGAGCGAGGCTTCCAGTTGGGGCCACACATGGATCTGGCGCGTCTTCCCTAGAGGAGCACGACACCTTTCGACGACAGTCTCTTGTCCGGTGTACTTTGTTTGTACATTGAAAACCTCATATCACCGAATAGCATTATTTTTCCCTTTTGTTTCATTGATACGTCGCCAGTGCAGGATTTGCTTGCGATTTGGTTGCGTGCTTAGGTGTTCTGCAGAAGAAGCAGAAGGTTCAGTGTCGGTGTAATGCATTACAGCTCCTGGTTGTGTCAAGAGTCCCGTTTGAACGATCTGGTTTTGTTGTTATTTGACATGTTTCAGATACTTCTGTTCTTTCCCTACTCTCCACTTCATTTCGAAGGAAACTAAGTATTCTTGAAAACTAATTTTCAACTGTTGGAAATGCTAGTGTGGTACTGGCTGCGATAGCTTGGATGATGTTGGATCTCCTGTTCGTACAGGGCTTGGTGAAATAACTTCGGTCTGCATCGTTTGAGAAGTGGAGTTAGCTCCTTGGCAGTAGCCCACGACCAGGTTTTTGGTAGAGCTTTCGGTAGCATGTCAGACATTATCATGGAGTATGTCTCTATCTAACCCCAAGAGCCTTCATTCAGTTCATGGATGTTTACTTGGATTTGGCCATACATCAAGCATAGACCCTTGGTGTCGTTAGATGAAAAACCGAAAGGCGGAGCCCGCAGTCTCACCAGACGGTCTTGTTCATTGCGTCTTCTGTCACCGAAGTGCCCCGAGAGAATTTCGATTGCATCATTGTAGCTATGCATCAAAGGCTTGTAGTCTTGCAATCACAGCAGCTGCGGGTCCAGTTACGACAGTCCATAGATATTGGAACTTCTGTCATTAGGGGGCAGTCTTGTCATCGTGCACTGCACCAGAGAACTGTTCCCGAAAACTCTGCCATTCAGCAATGAAGCTTGACTACATGGGGTGGTCTTCCTCTATTCTGTCCTGTACTGCTGAATGCGTCGGCATCGGTGGTGTACTTCTAGAATATGTGCATTTTTATGGGCAAAAGAGTTTTAAGTTTTGAGCATCTGCAGTGTCCGTAAGAGACCCAATAGCATTGAATGCTTGAAGCAATTTCTTGTTAACTTTTAGTGGTGAATTGGTATATTGTATTTAGATATATTTTGTAATTTTTGTCTGATTGAAAAAAAACATGTCACGTTTTGTATACTGTATTTTCTTTTTTCTGTTTATTTTTAACTGAGCATCTGTATACAGATGTTATTGTTACTGTCCAATGCATGAAGTAACACATTTTTCTCTTATTCTACTTTGTTTTGGAAGAGCACATTGTAAATATTATGAGTCTCAGTGTACCACGATCAAGACCCTGCTGTTGTTTCTGAGCATCAATATAAACAAGTCTTGATTTGTATATTCTTGGCTGTTCTTATTACTATTAAAACATTACACCGTCGCAACCTCCGACTTTTTAAAATAAATTTTCCAGGGAACAGCACCACACAGATTAGTACAAATTATTTTGTTATTCCAAGCCTTCATTTAAACCAAACATGGCTGCATTTAAAACAAATTTTGAGTGCAATGGCTAAAAAAATGTTCTAGTGTCCGATCAAGCGTTTCAGCACCTTGTCCTGTTGCGATTAACCAGAATCATTGTTAAAAAAATTCGCCCGTTAGGAACGTCTTTGGACAAATTTACATGCAGACATGGAAGCCGATCCGTCTAGGAGAGCCGACATGTATTGATTTTTTTCCTACATAATTGTAAGTGATCAAATGATTTTCAGTGAGTCAACTGCATCTTCCCCAGCCGACACGGGACAACTTGGATTTACATTTAGGGCAGGCAACAGAGAATCGACACAGCTACAATACCTTCTAGAGTACTGGAAATTAATCAGTTTCAGCAGCAATAACAGTTGTAGAGGGGGGCAGTGAAGGGAAAGAGCCGAGTGTGCCATTTTCTCCTAGTCTTCGACACAAATTTCTGGAAATGATGAGGCAGCTGCGACTGCTTTGGTGCCAGCCTTCATTGCCTCACACATTATATCAACCAATGGTGTTTCTATGTCTGGCATACCCTCATTCCCCAATCATAGTTCGCCGCTTGTATCACCGAGGCGTGACTGGGAAATAAGGGTACGCATAGGAAGGGCATGGATGCCAATAAAGACAAGATTTATAAATTGACCGGTGACAAGCAGTAGCAAGTTACAGAACTGAAATAGGATTACAGGTGCACAACAAAGCAACAACAAAAAAGTTCATTTAGGAGCCTGTGAGTATGTTTCCCATCGAGAGACCGAAATTCCAGCCTCCAGAAATCACAAGAGTTAGTTGCTGCGAATATGTCCCTTGTGCTCCATTTGCGCACCGGGCCAACGAAAATAAAGTGGAGGAGTCTGCTCGATCCAAGCAGGCAAGTCTCAATTTAATCATGACGCCAAGAGACACATCGCTGCCTGCACCGTACACAAGTCAAGCGTGGACTCGAATCGCATCGATGTGCTTTCTTTTTTTTTCTTTTTTTTCTGCGCTAAAGTTTAATAGTGATCCCGTACACCAATAAACAAACTGCACAGAGTCGTATACTCATAGACACGAAGAGGATTACGCTCCACCGAACATTGCTCGTCGATGCATATGTTGCATGGTTGGCACGATATTCGGCATTTAGAATCACGCGACGTAATCGCAAAGGTGGTCGGTCACGCTCACAACTGATAGAAATGACAAAAACTCCATGAAAAACTTCACGAAAGCAACAGCCTCCAAATCATTCAAATTTTAACACTGCAATGAATTTGCGCGGAGCTCGCTCACGCATCACGTGTGCACTGGTACACGGAGACCACACACAGACGCAGGCACGATAAAGCTTGTATTTCCTGCGATGACGAAGCTCAGGAACACCAATTTCGCGACCCGTTGCACCAATACACGAACTGCACTGCGTAATCCGTCAATGAACTGAAGATCGATCGGCAGGACACACTGCTCGTCGATGTTTGTGGGGTCAATAACATATGTAGCACGGATGATTACACGATGGAATCACGGACGTAGTCAGTCGTGCTAGCCACTGATACAAATGCCGAGAACTCGATGAAAAGCTGACGAATGGGGCACAAGACAACAGAGCTCCCAGATCAAGCACCGCTTAGGCCGCCATTTCGTGAAAACTCATGCCCAATGTTGTTTTCCTTTCATGTCGAGCCAGCGCTGGTCGAGTGCATTCGAAGACGATCGGCGAACACTTGGAAAGTCCTCCTAACGTACTTCTCTACACCACTTTTCGTGTACTAAAAGGGATCTAAGAAAGACTTCTAATAGAACGCTTCAGGTGTACTTAAATCTACTTTTTACTTGGTTAGTACACTAAAAGTATTCTGCTATCGCACCTACTTCAAGCAAACTCGGAAAGAATACTTGTAGTAAGCAAATACTTCAAAACAGCATCCTTGTAGGATGCTTTTATTAGCCTCTTCTCAAGTTAGTATCTTATAAGTGCAAAAAGTATATTCGAAGGATACTGGTTTACACTAAGGGATGTCTTATATATCTATAATGTGGGTGGATTTAAAAGCTTTCAATTATGCCCACCGTGTTTTAATTAAAATGGTACCATTAAATTTGTTAATTAAAGATTATTTTTACTAAAAGTAGTTATTAACCCAATTATATAAAAACACTTACTTTTTTTACATTTTCTCTTTGGCAGGTACCAATATTACATGAACCATTTTTCTGTGTGATTCGCACTTCTCAGAGGAACGATTTGACCCACGTTTTGTTGAACACCCCGTATATATAGCTGAGTTTTTCTCTAAAAAGACATGACTTTCATATAGTATATATTTACACAGAAATATACAAAATATGACCCGGACCATCACCGTGACAACTAACATGGAAACGCCCAAAGACAAAACCCTTGTGGTTATGAAGTTCTATCTGTATTCCTTTGATACGCATGGATACTGAGAAGGGCAAGCTGGTTTGTTTGGCATCACTCAGTGTTGAACACTAAAGATGACGACACTCCAGATACCACTTCCCTCGCCTTGTTTTTGTGGTGATAGAGCGTACCTCGTGTGAGGGCTTTGGGCTTCACGGTAATGCGCTGTGCATAGCATTTCTTAATTGCCGGCAGCAGTGGCGTCCGCCGACATGAACTTCATGAACTAATGGCTCGTGGAAGGGGATGGACTTTTAGTAGGCAACGCAAGAAAACGCAAACATAAAACTAAGCTGGTGACAGCATGACTTTTTCTAACCTACGATAGAGCAGCACCACTGTACAGCCTTTGCCGGCTGTAAGAAGAAAAAAAGAGTCTTCTTGGAGCCGACGTCGTGCAGCAAAGCCGTAAAACAAATACAAGCTAGCTCAATTTGAGTGAAGGTTTGTTGTCGTATTCTCTTAAGGGGGTCATATGTCACTCAATGTCTTGCCGTCATAGGCTAGTTTAGGTGACTGTAAACGGGTAAAGAGAGTTTAAAAAATTAAAAAGTGGATACCTCTTTCTTTTAAATATCGACGTGCAAATTTTGCCTCGTTTCGGGAAATGATTTGCGTTTCTGCATTAATAACAAATCTACAATAATGGCTCAGCAAATGTTCGTTATATTCGTAAAATGCATGTAGAGATGATCATGTGATATATTCTGCGTCAGTTTATGTAAAGTGAGTTCGTTGCAAAATAAGCTGTGAATATCTCTAAGACGTGTTTTTATGACGTGTTTCGTGAAATGTTTTGCATAGAAATATTTTATTATAATTTTTAATATTCTATGTACATGGCGTAAATCTTTCACAAAATCGAGTAGGAAAACATATTACTACGAATATGCTTCGATGTGAATTTGATGCCTGTGCAAAGTACTCATAACGAAACCTGGCCATCCCCACGCCTCGAGCTTCGAAATTTTATATCTCTGGAAGAAAACTATCTACGACGTTCGCATATTAGCTGAACGCTCCTCCTAAGAATACGACTTCAAGATATATTTTTTACAAAATTATAAAAATAAAATATGACACGGACCATCATTGCACAATCTGACGTGAAAACACCCTGCTGCGAACGAGAGCACATCAACGAGAATGCTGTGAATGCAGGCATGCGCGCCGTATGCCTGAATTCACAGCATTCTCGTTGATGTTTGGGCTATTCAGCAATAGATCTATCGAATAGTCGTAATTCAATTATATCAATAATTCTATATTGTAGATAAATAATGGTGGCTAAAAGTAGATTGAGATCAGTATAATTGACTGCCAGGCTGAGTAATTTTAAAAGTTTAATAACAATTCGAAACACACTCTCTAACACAGACTGTGTTTTATCAGCAACTTCTGCGAGAAAGCTGTGACAAAGACGCATCACGGAGGACCGTGACATGATGGGACATCGTCGAGACAAGTGACATTGTGACATCGCGTAATATCGTGACGTCACGTGTGCTACACGTGATGTCGCATGGCATCACGTGACTTTACGTAACATCATGACGTCACGTGAAACTATGACGTCGTGTAACGTCACAGTCATGTGACCTCATTACGTCACGTGAAGTCTCACACCACACAGCAGTTGCCCAGGGGCCTAATCTGTATACTTGGCGAACAGAGGGCGAGAAATCCGACGGCTATGATTCGCCCGCGCCAAAGTCAATGGCGGCGTTGGCCAATCACGACCGCCGGATTGCTCGCCGACTTTCTCGCCAGTTGTCGAGATTAGGGCCTTGTTCGTTTACACAACAGATTCTGCGCTCCCCCTCTTTCTCAGCATCATCAAACTAGAATATTTTCTTTCTTTGCTGGTCTTTCGTTTATTAGGCAATGACAAGCAAAAAAAACACCGAGTGTCTGCCTCATCACCTTTCTGCCAGGTCGCGGAGCTTTGAAAGCGCCGATAGACTGTGGATTTAACAACTCTCAAAACCGCAACAGCCGCGTACAGGCCACAGAGGGTGCCCACAAATCGTGAGCCCCCTGTTATCGGAGGAAAAATAAAATAAATATATAGAATTGCGATGGTTTAATTCAATATTCTATATCGATACACTGTTAGCTAATTCAAATATAACTAGAGCTGAAGCTTCCATTAGATCATTTAGGTGCCCATTATTGATGCAAATAAATAACTTCTACTTTCATTTACTCTAAAACAAATAACTCGTGTGCTGCAGGAATATAAATACAACCGACTCGCAAAACACTCACTACTTAGTTCGCATACACTGTAATTATAAAACTGTCTGTAATAAAGACAAAAAGCTACAAACCTAAAACGCAGCATAGTGAATCCTCAACAGTCGTACAAGCAATGGCCAAATACCGCTAGCGCGGAAGTGTACTCTCACGTGTACATGGTTGAAGTCTCTCAAAAGCAACTTATTATTTGTGTAATTTTATTACTTCCTGAAAATCATAGATAGAAGAAAAAACACTTTGTTTGCCACTAATTCGAGTTGGAATGAGCTGCTTTGAGAAATGTATTTGACTTGTATTTAAAACACATTTACCAAATAATTTACCAATATATGTTATTGCTGAGAGGTACGATGGACTACATTAAGACTAAGAGGTCTCTGTAAAGCAATTCGCAAGAAATCTTGTTGAAGGAAACACAAACTATAAAAAAGGGGCACTTAGCTCGGCAGAACAACGTGACCTGTATGTAATTATGCTCAATCTAAAATGGAAATAACAACGTTCAGGAAATAATTGTCTCGCTCAGACATTCCGTTATACTAAACGTGTAATCGATGGCACTGCTTTCAAAGAATAGTAAAAGGCAAAGCATTTCACAGTCTCTTGAACAGTGACATGATATTTATTTCCAATGATTAGTGCAATTAATCCTTTGTGCGCAATGTTTCTAAAGGGGCCGTACAACGATATCAGGAATGTTTTTTTCTTCACTTTATGCAAGCTTACTAGCACTATACTCTGTTTCACCTTAAGATGTACCGCAGGGAAGTACACGCCCGAGCTCTTTGCTCTAGGGCATGTCTTGGCGGCCCTGGCTCCAGCACTAAGGGCTGCTGCCAATGCTATGAGCCCGCGCTTCAGCCTCTCGCTGCGGCAGCAACAGGCGGCGAAACGGAGTATAGTGGAACCCAGGTATACCAAGGGTATACTCTGCAAGGGATGCCATTTTCAAGAAGCGTAATTCTGTGTCGCGTCGTAATTTCAGGATACAAGCGGACGTTTTCTTCAGTCTCTCCTTGCAAAACTTGATGGCGATTGTGTGGGAACCTCATTGTTGACGTTGTTTACAATGCAATCCCCAGGATTTCGTCGCCAAGCTTTCGATCCCCGCGGTGACGAAATTTAGGTGCAGCTCGTACCGTGCACACGAACACTGTGGGGATATTTGATACGGGCCTGCGACAGTCAACAAGTGCCTCGGCATGCACTTAGGGTAGTGTTTTCTGCCAGATCGCTTAGATGACGGAAATAGCCGAACACTTATAAATTATAATGTAAACATAAGTCACCGCTTGCACTGCGCTTTGCCAACTCCAGCGCGTGGCCGCATGTTCTGGCTGCGAATAAGAGAGAAGCTTAAACTTTTTTAACATGGTTGCTGCTTTCTTTGCGTAGTTTTTCCTGAAGAATCTAATTATTACGATCATTTGTCCTCAAAACTAACATAAACGTGAAAAAATGTCGCCGTTCGTCGTTACCGAACCTCATTGGCTGGTCGAGCCGTGACGTCATAAAAATTGTAAACACTTCCGCAAACCTTAAGGTAAAATATAGCGACAGCTCAGGTGTGACGTCGGAGCCGCTAAGTGACATTTCGGAGCGAGATGGACATAGGTGAGCGGTAAAAGTTCGAGCGTAGAGTTCACATAGGCGCTTGTATTAAACCGAGTAACAGACCGGACGAAAATTCCATAACTGTTTGGAACCGATGAGGGTGCATTAAGTAGAGACATTTCAGCTGTTTGCGTTGAGCGGGTTTTCGTACATCACTTCGGTACAAATAGTCACACGTGCGTAAACGAAAGGCGCCGAATAAACAATGACAAGAAAGCAGACAAGACGATGTGTACTTTCAAGCGAAGGTTTATTACAACAAACACGTACTATTAATATCATATGTCTGGCTATTCGTTTAGAAGACGAAACTCTATATCTCTGAAGTGCATTGACGGGTTTTACCACACTTGCTTTCCCCTTGCTTCTGATGCAAAACGCGTCATAAAATTCTAAGACATTCTTATTCGCGTATCTCCAGAGAATTGTTGTTTGTGCTAATTCTGGGTCACATGAGCACCCATCTCAGTGCATTGTCAGATTGTCCAGCGGGGACCGTCTTATTGACCATGCACGTGATATCGCTTGCATGTTATCTTGCTATCACAGGCCCGTCGAATATTCGGTCCGAGTACCGAAAATGGCCGTCGTCGATGCGGAGCGCGGTCGACGGCGCGAAACCGCGAAGTGTTAGACTAACAGCTGTCTCTGTAAAATCACCAGTCACGATTCCTAATGGCATCTTTCACTCAACGATCAAGTGGCAATTCTTACCTCGTTTCGTGTCCGCTGCGCGTAAGCTCTAGAATTCGCTGAGGTGCTTACCTCTTCTAAAGAAAGATGTTGGGAACTGCCGGACTAGCTGCCATTTACTTAAGGTAAACCTCACTTCCACGCCCCTTTAGCGCCGACATCTTAAACTAATCGGTGTGTAAGAAGAATATCTTCAGTAAATGGTTGCTAGTCGAGCAGTGTATTTGTCATCTTTCTCTCTCTGTCTTCGGGCATCTTCCTACGTTCAGATGGCATCTCTCAGAAGCGTGAATCAACAGTTAGCTCAGTATCGACGATACACGATGCTGGCTCTGCGAGCCGAGAAGCACGCGCGGGGAACATTTTGTGACGTCATGTTTTCTCTTCTCCTTTTACTTCCCTCTGCAGCTGCCGCGGAGAGCGCGGGTTTCAACTCAACTTCAAAGGCGTCTTTTAAAGTAATCCGTGCATGAAATAGCATAGGTTTTGGAATGTTATTGATTCTTGAAGTCGAGATTATAAAAACAAATGTGTTTTTAGTCAAGTTCGAAATTTATTCAGCTTCTCTTTCAGGAAAGAGAGTGGGGGAGGGGGGGGGCGCTGCTCGTCGGTTTGTACATGAACTCAACTCTGTTACGTCACGCCGCGGTGGTGGCGCGTCGGGCGCACTTCCGGTCTGGGGCGGTGGGCGGAAGTCACCCGTATGAGACATGCATTCCTGTGTTCTTTCGGAAGAAACCAGACAAAAATGTGCCTTCTCGTCAAAACGCCGCGACGGGGGCTGTACCAAAAGAGTCAGTAAAGGTTTGAAGGTCAATTTTCGTGCGTTTTCTGCCTGCTCGGTTCGTCCGAGAACAGGGATAGGGGCCGTGAAAAGGGTAAACCAGACGCTGTCGAACTACCATTGCTTGTGCGGGCAACACTTTAGGTTGAATTCACAGATACATGTGGTCGCCAGATGTATTTGTTTTGTTCCAACATGAACGAGAGAAAACCGCCAAGTTGTCCGGACCACCCGCAGGTTCAGTGTGTCTTCAAATTCAAACAGCCGCCTCATCGTTCAAACTGTCGTCTGCTTTTTCAAACTGGTCTGCCTTTTGTCGTCTGCTCGTTCAAACAAAAGCGGCCCGTAGGCCAAACTTTGACCCGGTGATTGCGATAAGAGTAATTGCAGGTGTCAAACGACTTTTAAGTGATGCTCGGCGTAAACAGTAGATACAGGATGTTGATCATTGGTACCAGTGGCCATCACCGACTTGTTACGCCTGATTCACTCGGTCTGTTCCCGCTTTCGATTTTCAGTATCGACGTCGATCATCGCCGCTACCGTCTACACTTTTGCAGCACGAGCGACGTCGCGACACAAAAATAGCTATAACAATCTCATCATGGTCTTGGCGTCCATTCTGCGGCGTTCACGCAAATGAATCGCCGCGCGTCAAACTACCGGGTGTCCCAACTAGTGGCCAGGCTCTTTAAATCGTCCGCAAAGTTAGGTCTTTTAACCTTTCGCGCTACGATTTTTTGCAGCGTTGCCCACAGATGGTGCATTTCTTTTGTGTCTAAAATTTGCAAAGAGCAAACGAACCTAAGCAAAAAGTAAAGAAATAAAAAGGCTTAGGTCCTATGGAAACGCGGCGAAGCCTACCGGTCTTCAAACAATACGGCGCCGTTTCGCACGGGAGACGAGAGATGGCGCAAGCGGTCGCGACGCCAACTGCCGCCAACGGACGAGCATACGGGGCCGAGAACCCGCGTCTTTAGCAGACGATCTCTTCGACTCAAAAAGCGGCGCGAGCATTTTTATATCAGTTGCTAATGCATTATTTTATCATCTTTACTACTAAAACAGCTTTGAATGGACACATAATCGATTACAAAAATGATTTGTCGGGTTATTTTAACCTTTTTTTTCGTGGTACTTATGTCGTCTGCTTTCCAGTTCCTTGTTGTTACCGCGCCTGTCTTTGTTTCTGCGACTGTCGCCGCCTGCGGAACGCGCGCCGCTTTTGAGTCGAAAAGATCCTCTGCTAAAGACGCCGGCTCTCGGCGCCGTATGCTGGTTCGTTGGCGACAGTTGGCGTTTGGACTCTTGCGCCATCTCTTGCCTCCCGTGCGAAACGGCGCCGTATTGTTTGAAGACCGATGGCTTCGCTGCGTTTCCAAAGGATCTAAGCCTTTTTTTCTTTACTTTTTCATCAGTCAGGTTCGCTCTTTGCAAATTTTACACAAAAACTTTCAGCCTTTCCACTCTGGTGAAGAAGGAAGAGCACCGGCAGCGGAGCTGTAGCTTCTGTTCTGCGGTAGGCTTTCCAGGCGATGCGATGCACTCTTCTTTCGCAAGGGAATCTGAAGCCTGACGCACGCGGCGCTTGCGGACCCATTCGCGCTGCTGCGTACGCCGCCGCTCCTTCCGCTCTTTCCACGAAAGGGTACGCGGCCGACCCATCGTGAGTCCAAACCGAAACTGATAAGCGTGCAGGAAACAGCGCGAAAACAGACAAGGACGAAGAATAACACACGTGACGAGCGCTGCGTTCGTCACGTGTGTTTCTTCTTCGTCCTCGTCTGTTTTTTCGCGCTGTTTCCTACGATGATTTCCCACCAACACGCCGCCCAACTAGCCATTCTTCTATGACAGCTGGAAGGTTACCGCCATCTACGAGCGACGCCGGCAACCATACTGGTTGTGTGCTTGCCGCCGTCGCTCATAGATGGCGGTAGCTGTCCAGAGGCGTTTTTGTCGACAGGTGTTTTGTACCGGACACGATCCTGGGGAACCTAGCCTTTAACAGCTCCGCTGTAAAAAAATGCAAGGTGCACAAAAACGTTGCGCGATAGGTTAAGAAATCGAATTTTGCGGTCAATTTAAAGAGCCTGGCCGCTACTTGGGACACCCGGTATTTACGCAAAGTTTAGCGGCGTAACGAGCCTTGATAATTTCGCTCCGGCGACTAAAGTGGTAAGACATTAGGGAGTTTTCGTAGACCGCGTTTCCCCCTCCGCTAAGCCCTCCACAACGAAGAAGCCGCTACTGCACCTGCGCGCCCATGGCCTTGACTGTAGTGTTCCGGGTATCGTAGCGGGTTGCGGAGAGCGTTGCGGGACGGCGAAAACGATCTCGATCTAGACTGTGTTTTCCCCTCCGCTAAGCCAGTCCGCTACCCGGAACTCTACAGCCAAGGCCATCGTCACGCAGGCGCAGTGGCGGTTTCTTCGTTGCGGAGGGTTAGCGGAGGGGAAACACGGTCTACTAAAACTCCCTATTGCTATGAGGACGTAGAATCGACAATCCTAACTCGAAAAAGGGTACACAGACTCACACAGACGCCGACAACCCGACATTCCAATGGTCTGTTGACGCGGGACGCGGTGCTTCTTGCCCACACTCCATTGCGCATGCGTTCAAACTGTCGTCTGCTCTTTCAAACGTGTCTGCTTTTTGTCGTTTGCTCGTTCAAACGACAGCGACCCATAAACCAGACGTTGACCCGGTAATTGCGATAAGAAGTAAGTGCAGGCCTCAAAACACTTTTGAGTTTGAAGGTTGGTTGGGTTAAATAGGCTCAGTGTAAACAGTACAATGAGACGTTGATCATTGTTACCAGTGGCCGTTACCGACTTGTAACGTCCGATTCTACTCGCGATTTCCAGTATCGACGTCCACCATCTCAGCTACGGTCCACGCTTTTGCAGCCCGAGCGACGTCGCGACTGAAAATAGCGAGCAGAATCTCATCGTGGGAGTTAAACTTTAGCGCCCATTCTGCGGTGTCCACGTGAAATGAATCGCCGCACGTCACATTATTCACGCGAAGGTTTGCAGTGTATCGAGATTCGTTAATTTTGCTGAAACCGCTCAAGTAGTCGGACATTGCGATGGGGACGTGGAATCAACATTGCTAACGCGAAAAAGATCACGGGGACTCACACCGACGCCGACAGCATCGCATTTCAATGGCTTCTTTATGGGCGACGGCGAGCTTTTTGCCCATCCTCCATCGCGCATGCGCGGCGCCGGAGGCGTCCGCTAGGGGCGCTCCAGTTTGTTTGTAAACATGAGTTGGTGTATATTATTATTTTTTGTTTGCGACAGGCGACAGCCGTTCCGAGGAGAGACAAACTAATGCATGTTTCGTGGGTTTCAAATGTCAAGGAATAGATCTAAGCAGTAATTATTGAAAGTACAAAGTCTCTTTTATCGAAGAACAAAGTTTGCTAAAGATGCAAAACGCCAAAGGCACTTCGCTTAGCATGTGTTAACAATTCTATTTTTTTTAGAGAACTGTGTGTATTTATACAAAAAACGCAAACACAAACAGGGGACACAAACAGAGGTGAATGCTTGTGCATATTTTTCTCTATCTCCTGTTTTGTGTTTGCTTTCTTCATAGTGAGTATTAACTCAAACACGCTCATCGAAGCTCATCACTGTGTATATTTATTAGCGCATGATGGTGCCGGATGTTTATTTGGCATGTGCATTTATTTTTACTGCCGTGTGTATATGTTGCAAACTACGTTTGGAAGTGGCCTCAATAAGGCAGAAATGCCTTTTGTCTCCGCCGATCCCTAGAAGGCTTGGCTCGTGGAAATATCCGAATAAACTTAAATTTAATTCAGTTTAATGTTTCAAAGGATTCATTGCCACCATCCAATAAACGAAATATTTTAAATTAAGTTTTTTCCTTTTTCTTTTTAGGGAAGGGGAGGGGTGACGAGCCAAACGGCAAAGGAAAATACACGTAGACCTTCATCACTCATACACAACCAAAACATAAAAAATATATTACTTGAAAGATGTGTGATTCGCCGGCACAAGTTCCCAGTTTTGTGCATGATAAACGGAAGCTGAAGCGAGTCTGGATCAATGATACCAGGCGACAAACACGGCATCCAGGAGCACACGTTTTGAGAACGCTCCATGAGCTCTCTATCGACGTTTGCAAATATCTCCTTCTGCGCACTCCCATCTTTGTCTGCTAAACTGTGGAACGGCCTCATGAGCATGCGTGCGGTAGATCAGACACTGCGCATTCATCCACAGCTCAGTGACTCAGCATTTTTCGCCGGGTTGATAAGCGATGAATGGTTTATAGACGATTGCAAGCGCAGCGACTGGTCGCCGCCATGGCTCTGCCCTGCGTGCACAGCCCGTGCTTTCCAAAGCTACGTTCACTTGGACGCAGCTCGTTTTGGCTAGCATAGGGTGCTATGCTTGCAATTGTGTATTAGTAGCGAGATGTTTCGGAGGCGCCTTCTTATGTCTTCTTTCGTGACGGCACGACCAGGATATTCCTCACCTTGACATCAGGAGTTGTGTCCCTGGCGGCGTATCATAAGCTGCGAACGATACGTTTGATGGTGTGTTTCAAAAGGAACGGCGGACGATTGAAATAATCGCTTTCTTATACAAACACTGTCATAGTTAACAGCTTGACATTTTATGTTTTTATTTTCGTTGATGAAAGAGGAATTAATCCCAACAGAAAGGTCAGAGTGACCGTTCAACCAGTTATGGAGAGCCGACGATAGCGATGCTTTTGGTCGTGGACGTCACTAATCCTTGGGAGCTGGAGGCAAATTTGTTTTCTGGCAATGAAACCAAAGCTAGGGTGCACGTCCGCTCCTTGAGCGCCAATCAAAGCGCCGATCAAAGCTCCTCATCTGAGCCTTGAGTGCCGATCAAAGCTCTTCATCTGAGGTCTTCACTTCTAAAATAGCAGAAAAAGTCGTCTCCGAGTACAGAACCTTAACGGTACGTTAGTTTGGTACTTGAACGTGATCACCGGAGTAGAGGAAAGTGATATTTTATGTAACGAATGTGCATTGGTGCTTTTGAAACGGCAAGAAAACCGCCTTAATCGCGGCGCTTTCTTGTGAGGGAACGGCGACGCACCAAAAAATGCTGACGAGCGGTTCACACACGAATGGCATTGAAAGCGCCTGCTCATGAATGGAGTGTAATTTTCACTTTGTTTTGGTACGCGTTCTGACACACCGCAAACGGCTTAGAATTAAAATATAAAAATGTTATGAGTGTTTTCAAGCCCTCGCAATTTCTATATTGAATGTTTGATTTTGATTCGAATATATCTTTCTTTTCTTTCTTTACAAGTTGTGCGAATTACACCGGTGCCTCCTTTAGTATGTTTTTATCAGGCTTGTCGGATAGTGGATGGGATTATAACCACCATAAAGGCAATGCTGCTTTAGATATTACTCGATCAGTTTTCACATTTTTCTTCCTCCAGATTTCAATATTGCGCTGAAAAAGGCGCCGCAAGCCATGCACGAAAAGACTGTTAGAAGAGTGACGTAGT
>JAZHYW010042722.1:0-62744 GCA_037355805.1 Ixodes ricinus | reverse complement strand
GTTTCAATACGCCGTCACTAGCTCGCCAGCGCGTCCTTTGTGGATGCGCCGGTGATACACAGATGAGATTGTGACGGCGTTACTTAAAGGACTTGGTCACTCTTCTAAGCTTCATTGTGGGCAGGGTTTACGGCGCTCTTCTTGTGCGCAATTAACATACTTATGATGACGGTTATCTTGCCATCTAATGTCTGCCGAGCACCCGTGTAAATCTAACCCCTTTAATAAATATCTGTTTGAATTGAACTCAAACACCTTGTATAATCTCTCCGTGAGCAGCTTTGTTTTGTCGGCCAACTTTTGTTTTATTTTCATGCATTTTTATTTGCTTGATTTGGAGCCTGTATAGTAACACATATCATTATGATGAAGTTCTGTTAGGGAATATTAAGGCCATATGGAACTACCAAGGCAAAGCGATACAGTGCGATACTTTCCTCCGCGTGCTTGAACGTATTGTGACAATGTTTTATGGAACCGTTTCTTAGAGGTAGTGCGTATAGACCAGTGTCTGCTCTCTTCTATGGGCGCCGTCATGTTTGTTTATGCTGACGCCATGACACAGTAAGGGGCTGCGCTTTTTGCAGGATCTCGTTGTTGTCTTTTTTTTTAGAAATCTTTACACATATCGTAGTGAAAGAACGTCAGAAATGCATAGTGACGAAGCTACAAGAACAACACCGATGCTAAGATGCTTCAAAAGCAAAAATCTAGTTTTATGCGCCGTCCCTCTCTTCACAAGGGCCTGCGTTTGAGATTATTATTTCCCATTTTTATCGCTGGGGGACCTGGGATTTCGGACACTAGGCTATATTTGAACTTGCAAATGCTGCGAAACCTTCAGTATAGTTATACGCGGGTCGGAATTGTTCCATGGTTTCCCAAATAGGCGTCGCCAATGTGTTATTTTGTCGTAAACGTTTACAATCGATTACATTACAGTCGAACTCACTCGAACCAAATAAAAATGTGTGAACCAGCCTTTATTGTTTCTTAGAACGAGGAATTTTGACGTCGGTAATTGATGTTTTTTTTGTCTTTTTCTTTTCTGATCCTGTTTTCAGGGACGCACCGCAACACAGGAACTCGGTAGAAACGATAAGCGCCATTTTTGAAAAACAACTGGACGACTACGAAAATCTCGAGTACGTGCACCCACCCTACCTGGTTTGTATCCTCACATTTGTTATGCCGGACGCATAGATTATGGAATAGCATCTTTGAACGGGCATCGGCTTTCCGAAATGTCCAATGGTCTATTGGAATCATACTCGTAGCGATTAGACGCTTGGGAGCACACAAACCAAGCAGATGCTGCTGCTGCTAATGATGGTGATGATACAGATGATGATAATATCCCTTCCCAGCGAAGTACCCAGGTCAAAGGTGTGTACCGTGGTGAGGGACTCTGCGCAATCAAGTTACATAATTACTTATTTACGGTATTTTGAAACAAAACGTCAAACTAACATTGGCGTCCCGATTTTCCTACTTTAAAGTTTGTAAAGCTTATTTACAGTTCAAGGATTGATCAACGGTGTTTCCACCTGCAGCTCCTGGAAGTACATGTCCATAGCGCTGTTTCTCGCCTGGTCGTTCCGACGTTCCCGCCCTTTCGTCATCCTTATCGACGACCTCCTAAACCCGTAAGCAGACATGTTTCAGAGGTAATACGGTCGACAATCTCTCATTGCACCAACAGAAGGTAGGGCTAAGACAAGACGAACTGTTAAAAAGAGAATGTCATTAAGAGACGCTCACTGCGTACATTTTAGTAAACTATACGTTTGTGCTTGAAAGCCGCAATAAATTGACCGCTTTGTGAAAAGTAACAAACCACAACGCTTCTTTGTTCCTAAATAAAGAGGCCGAAAGAAGCTGTCACAGAAATTCATTTTAGACGCACAACAACAATGTCGATCTAGATTTAAGTAAACAAGAAAAATATTCGTGGCCGTCATGGCCACGAAGATTTTCCATGTTTACTTAAATATGAATCGACATTGTTGTGTTGTTTTCGTAACTGTTCCGGCGAAATTTTCAGACACGTATTTGCCTCAAAAGTGATTCATCATATCCACAGACAGATATCAACTTGTAACTCAAATTACATGTTACAAAAATGTTTATTTGCGAATGTATTTTATTTTGTTTTGTTTTGTCTGAAAGGTTGAGAGTATCTACTGGCGTCACTGAAAACGCGAAATCAGATATTTTCATGGGGGTACTAGTACTGCTGGTTTTGGTATTCCGAAAACCTTCTCGTTTAGGTAGCTCAAAAGCCGCAGGTGTTTCCCTTCAAAATTAGGAGTCGACGTGTAACTGCAACAGAAAGGTGTCGACTTGTAAGAGTGGGGAAAAATGTTATATCCCATCGAGCTAACCTATACGGCCTGCAAGTTCGTCTGGTCCTTGCGCACCTCGTGCTTCTGTTTACACCCCACCTTAGATGCCTTCACGTGTTTGTTTTCCCCCGACATTAACCATTGACGGCGCACGCCTGGCTGCCCTCGTCATCGCCTCTTAAAGCCGAGTCCTCTATATTGCCATCAGATTGGCATACCTCTCCTTGCGTTTCAATGCGCCAAAAACACCTTTTGGAACACTTGCCCGCCGTATACACCAATGAGACGGAGTGAAGCTTGGCACGTGTGCGTGGCGCACGCCACGGTTATGAACGTTACGCAAAAACCGAGGTAACGTGGGTAACTAACTCACAGCGCGTTGGTATGGAGATCGCGCACGTGCTGGGAAAAGAGGTGCGAAGATAAGAAAGCTTGCACAAAGCCTGAATCTCTTCCACGCTTAGAGTTTGTGCGTTTAGCATGCGCATGTCAGGTGACGCCAGAATGGTGTGCGTATTATTTCAGGGCACCGATTTCCGCGGGAGGAGTTTTGTTTCAAAGGGGCGATTCAACGATTTGTGTACATTGCGCAACTACCGCTTAGAACGGATCGCTTGACATTAATGACCTGTGAAACACACGTTCGTTTTTCAGCAATCGAAGTCGCAGAACGAATTAAAGAAAAACGAGCAGCGTTCAACCCTTCAACTCACAGCCAGAACGAAGCGGCCATGTGATCCGGAGCCGATTATTTGCCTCCAATTTCGATCATAGAATCGCGCTGGGATTGGCGAGGCACAGTTCACGCGCTGAATTCCAGACATTGTTAGGGTTCGGCTATTGTCGTCATTGCAGCGATTGAACACCGGCTAAAACCCGAATGCTTCTCAAGCTATTGATTATCACGAGCCCAAATCGAGTGCCCACGCAATGCTCGGGTCCAGTCTATGAGTCGCATTCAAATGTCGTCACTGGGCGGTACTGCGACCGCCCAGCTACGTCATCAAGTTTTGCAAAGGAGCGATTGAATGAAAACGCTCGCTTTTGTCCTTGACATTACACCGCAACAAAGGAGTTTCTTGGCCAGTGGCGTTGCGTGCGAGTATCCATGAGTCCCACTAGTGAGAGTAAGTACGTGTAAAGTGAAAAACATTCCAATTAAATGTCGTTGCAGCGCCCATTTCAGTTCTATTGTGCAAAGCAGACCAGGAGCGCCTGTCTGCTCCTTGACAGAAGACGAGATTCGATGTAAAATGGAACAACATGGAGCAATGTTGTCTACAGGAAAATGGTAACTGCAATAACAACTGTATTACTCATATTCACGTTTGCACATGAAAGGCCCGTCGCCGGAGAAAAGCAAGTCTCCATAACAAAAAAAGCTTCCTGTGTTGCGTCTATTTGTGATGTGATAGAATTGTACAGGTGAAAGAAAATTGATGACGATGCTTCAAAATAAACATGTTGGCGAGAGTAAAGGACCGACGTTGCTGGAGATTTTGTCCGGATGGTCCAGCGAAATAATTTGTTGATCTGAGCTTTCAGATGGTAGCTGAATCGGGTAGTGTGTTCGACAAGCCAACACACCCATTTGTGTCCGGTAGATTCACCTTTTTGTTGAAGCATTGAACACGGAGACGCTGAAAGCCCCGTTAAAGGCGGTCAAACATTTCCTCTCCGTGAAGGGCCCACGGCGTCCCAAACGAGCACCATCTAAAGTAATAAGAGCCCGTGAACCTTCATTTTTGCGTCGTCACAGGGAGATTGAGCGCAGACACAAATTAGACACCAGTGCTGCGTCATTCCTCCGCCGGGCCTAATCTCCAGCCAGTGCATCGATGGACACGAAGCGTCAGACTCAGACTCCATTGCTGAGTTAGCACTATCCGAGTGTGATGTCGTTACGCGGAGTTTGAGGAGGTGGTTCACAGGGATTTGGTTCTTTTAGGTGGTGTTGCCTAAACCTCTTATGTCATGCCGGACTCTGGCTATCGCCGGAGTCTGGCATGACATAAGCTGGGCCCTTCCGGATTAGATATTGCTTAAGGAGCTAAGGACGTTGAGGAGCCGATGAAACGGAACAACCGTCCTTTTATTAGATTTTGTGGGAACGCCCACAAGGAGTATTCACGCGTGGGCATCAGATACGGCTTTGCTGAAATAACTGATAATCTCTCAATAACTTCGCCCACTTTAGTTCACTATATTAGAATGCCCTGGATGCCTGCGGCCAGCATGTGCTCAATCTCACTACCCACAGCGATGACGGCCAGTGATGGCATCTCTATTCGCGCTTTTTTGAAATCGTTCCCTCCGTAAAAAAAGTACCGACGGCCGTTCATGCGTGAGTGCCTAGGATGTTTATGCTGCTGAGTGATGTGGTTTGATACTTATTTTACTTTTAAGATCCTTAAACTGAACCTATTGTAATCACGTACGCGAGGAATAACCACAGCACCTCAGTCAAGGACGTCCAGGGTCGTCTTTGGTGATTTGAAAAGAGGAATACGAGCATGCCGGATACGTGCATCAATCTGTCTTGATAAATGAATAACGCTCGTGGTTGATACACCTCGCTGGCAGGAGTTCTCCGCTCCACAATACAGCGTTCCTGTGCAACTGGAGCTCTTTACAGTTGCGATATCTTCAATTGAAGGGCGGATGGTCAGATAAACGCACCTTGAATTGAAAGGCGGTTCGCCCCACCATAGCCTCCTCTTACCGCAGGGGAAAAGCCTGTGTCTTCGACGCCAGAACCTAATAGGAAACTGGGAGGTGTACAACGACAGAATATGACAGAAATAGGATAGAAGCATGGTGGTGCTGTCAAAGATCCGCCGTTTGCTTGCTTCTGCAAAAAAGAAGGAAAAAAACCCGTGGGTTTGCTTTTTTGTAACCCATGTCCACTCTCGATGTACCCTCTTTCCGCTTCCCTCAGCACACTCCCATACTCCCAGCAGGAAACAATGATAAGCAGCCAGGCGTTTTATTTTTAAGCGATAGCATCACGGGTGAAACTTTGCAGGGATTTCGTGTCGGCGTTTGTTGTCTGTCATCGCCGCGGAGATAGAAAAACCCTTTTCTTCCCTCATGACGCGATCAGAGAGAAGTCGAGTATTCTCATTGCATGCCCGCGCCACGCGAAGAGGGAAGAGTGGAGAGCCCCGACGACCCGCCAATAGCGGGACGACGACGAGGAAGCGTTAACAGAAAGTCCTTCCCTGTCGTCTGTTATAGTATAACTATATAATTAAAGGAAGATCCATTGGTGTATCCTTAGAGAATGCGTTAGCATGACCCTTGGTAAACGCCACACACGTCCCTCTTTGGGAAACGCTGACGCTGACCCCTTCACTTTTCTTCTTTGGCTTTCTCTTTTGGCTTTCTCCTTTGCTTCCTTTATTTTTTGCTGCCTCTTTTTTGTTTCGTTACGGGTTCAGTGTTAGCGTTTCCCGAAGGGGTACGTGTGTAGCGTTTCACAAGGTGATGCTAACCTATTTCCTAATGATCCACCAAAGGATGTTCGTTCAATGTTTTTCCGGCTTTGGGGGTTTCTTTGGAAATCTTTTTTAACGGTGTTTTGGCGTATGCTGTGTAGCTTTTAGAGAATATGTATCTTTTATTTGAGGACATATGACGGAACATTTTGAAATCTCTTTACTTGAGTACTTCGGGTTTCTTCGGCGATAACCGATCCGTCTTCTTTGCCGCCTACTTGACCAGCGCTGTACCTGGTTCACACCAATCTTGTAGCACAAACAAAGGCATACGCGCTCCGCACACCTGCAAGTTCAAACTGCCTGGCATCCGCACGCGCGATGGCTTCACCCCGTGACGTTGCCTCCTTCGTCTTTATCATTCACTACTCTCTTCTCTACAACACTTCCTGATGACAAGGCCATAGTGCTGATAGAGATCGTCACCAGCGAAGGCCAACGCTTGGCAGCAAATTGGACACGACGATTGCGCCAACGTTCGGCTCAAAGTTAGCTGAAAGCCGAGCATTGACGCGGCACTCGTCTCCAGTCTGTGTCCAGCATTGGCCTCCGCAGGTGACGCAAACAATGCAAGCACTACGGCTTTGGTTTCTAGGCGGCGTTGTCTCAACGCGGCGCGCTTCCCTTTCCACTATTTTGTCCACGTACGGCAGCCGTCAGCTTTTCCTCCACTTGCGTCGTCACTGCCGCAGGTTCTTCCTCATGGCGCCACCGTGACAGGGCAGTAGTGGCCGTACTCCGTCCCAGGAGCGAGCGCGAAGGGAACGGCTGGCTTCCGTGGCTCGCACACGGCGTCGCGAACACACTGATTACCAACGAGAGGCAGCCCGTTCTGCGCGTACGGGCGCATACAGGGAGACGTGAGGATCCCGAGGTACGACAGGGCAAAGCAGAGGCGCGCGCATCGTGGGCGAAAAGGGCACCTTTTTGTTTCTCCCGCAAAATACGAAGAAAGAGAGGAGTGGTCTGCCTTACGACACCTGTGTGGCGCTACCTTTTAAAATACCTTCCTTCTCGCCTGCCACTCCTCCTCTCTCATTTACCACAGCCTGGCTGCCTATCGTTCCGGCGCGGATGGCGCAGGCTTTCCTCCTATTTAGGTGTGCTTTGGCCCAACCTGTTGGCCACGTGTCACGTGGTTTTCCGAAGGGTCCGTTGCTGAAGATGGTTGCCTCGCGTGCAGCTCGGACATCCTGGCGGTGGACTACACCATGGTGATGATCATGTTCGCCATTCCGGTGTCCTCCAGCAGCGTTCTCTTGGCGCCCTTCAGCGAGTACCAGGACCTGGCCGGGCGCTTGCCCTGGACTGCCCTCATGGTCAACGGCTGCAGCGTCTACATCGCCGGCGCCATCAAGGTCCTCTCTTTAATAGCAACGCCGCAGCTGTTCGCTAACCTCAATCACATAAGACTTTGCATGTATGCATAAAAATACATTATTGGTAACGGAACTTGAAATGCTCTCAATAACAGCTAATTTATTAAAGAAGATATAGTACAAATACTGATGTCGTAAACATTTCATATGATGAATTTACTTTGCACAATCAGTCGATTATATAGTTTGTACTGGACTAACATACTGCCCGTAATTATTAATTAAGGCTTATGTGTCTTGAGCGGGGCAACAAAATAAGTTACGACTGGTGGCACCTCCACAGTCGATCTACATGTTTGTTTTGCTCAACTAATAAATGATAATGTTGTAGAGAATGTACGTTGACGTTATTATATGGTTGATATAACAAGATATATTTATAAATCTGACCTTTGATAAGCTGAAGGCTAACGCTACAAGAGTTAAAAATAAACCCCACATTTCATAAATTAAACAAACACATAACAGTATTTCTCTCAATCAGAATATATAGATGCGTTCTTCGAGGCTCATGTTTACGTTGCTATTGTACCTCGCTGTGCGACATAAAAACAACATTTTAGGCCCCTATTTCCGGGCTATGGTCCGCACCCGGTGTATTGCCCGCAGGGGCCAATTTTAGCTAAAAAAAGACATTTTTTATACTGTTTGCATCCGGTATATAGTCCGCAGGCGCCAATAGACTATTTTGCCAAAATCACAAACGCCCGTGCGCTCCGCGCGACGAATAATGGGAGTACTCGGTACGCCCCTTCCATAGTCTTTCCTCCCGCAACCACGTGGCATACGCGAGCAGGCGCAGGTTACCATAGCAACAACGTTCGAGCACCCCAGAGCCGAGTAGCCGAGTCGGATCAGCACCTCCTAGAAATAAGGCCGTAGCGCTCGAGTGGTTACCTCACAATGTCGGAGAAGGAAGGCCAGGGCGCAACTACGTGAAAAAATAGCTGGTATCAGCGTGAAAAAAATGTTTCTTGTCAAGCGGCGCGGTGGTGGTCCGTGTGTGTTTATCCGGCATTAATGAACGTTTTAAATGCGCAGTCTTGTGCAATTTATTTTATATATATTATAAACGTAATATAACACGAGTTACCTAGGTTGAAAGTACCAAATTTAAATTTATGATAACCCCCGTAACCGCGGGACTACGTGCAGTCCCGCAGCAACCCCACACTTTTCGAATGAACCGGCTCCGATCTCCGATGTGACCATTTTTTTCCCTCATACGGGCTCCGATTCTGGTAACTTTACGTTGTGTGTAAGCTGCTGACTCTGGAAAGGAACCGCTGAGACATTTCAGAAGGGAAGGGAACCAAGTAAAATCCAGTCATCGTCGCAAGGAGCGCACACGAGCAAGAGATGGGTCGACAACATTAAGCCTTTCGTTCCACACTGCTGCCGGTGCTCTCGTGAGTGGCTCTTTTCAGATTTTCGCTTCTCGTCCTTTTCGGTCGTCACCGCAGTCTCGGGTAGTTTTTCTGTGTTCGCTTGATACTGCGGCATTTACGTGGATTCGCGGAACAAACCCTGCTACGGTTTGAGTGACATGTGAGGCAACTAGTCAAGGATGACACTGGTCGATTATCGATATACCCATCTCTCGACAAAGAGAGTTCTTGGAGTTCGTGTTCAAATGTTTTCGTGGCAGGTATTGCGGGACGTATCGATACGATCGACAGGTGAGAAACAACTTATTTACGAGGCTCTCTTGGTCATGTAGGACGCAAATAAAATGCTGCAGGTTTATTTTTTTTTAAATCTTGTGATAGAATGGAATTTTTTTCTTCGTCGTTATCCGTGTGCTGTTGCGTCGAGATTTGTAAATATATGTGGTAATATTCTAGTTCTTACTAGAAGGTGAATAACAAGCTTGTGTATTGAAAGTGCGTTGTTTGTGGTTATGTATTTATTTTATTTAGACTAATGTTATTTTATTGCCTTTACCGCGTTTATACTAGAATCTTTACTGTATTAAGTAGTATTGAATACAAAATAAGTTATATTTTGTTCTAAGGCAGCTCGAGCCCATAGGGACAAGTAAATTAGTTCACTAAATAGTAAGTTTAGTACCCCTGCCACACAAAAAAGTGCATATATTTTCATTAAATGATACGGGATTTAATGAGCTCGCGGTCTTGAGTGATTATCCGAGCGTCGTAAGCTGATCTGTCGACCCCATAATGTCATTCGATCGAAATTACGAGTAATATTGCCATGCGGCCGGTGTATAATGCAGGAATTCAGTGACTGCCCGCGATTACATCGGTTACATGATAGTAAGTGACACTTGTCTAGTCGTGCCCGCGTTGACTATGGCTACCTGATATTTAACTGTGATCTGTTTTGCTGTGTCCGATCACTGCGTGTCTTGCCATTTTGTCGAAGTATTTCTGTATAAAATATGCATTCCTACAGCAATGATTGCGTGACTCAATGTTTTCGATTTAAAACAATTACATTTTTCTATAGACGTCTAATACGCATACCTCGTGCCATTTGGTAGCGATTATTTAGTGGTGTAATGTTTTGCCCATGTAATAAAGTGCTTTCTAGGCCGTTGCTATGTGCAGCTTTCATTTTTGCTAATAAGACACGCGTATGTGACTAAAAGCGCGTTACGACGGTCGATCCACGCGCGTTTCCTTCGCTTCGACGCGCGTCCCCGTTGGCCTTCCTTCGCGACGTCACGAGAAGAGCGCCACGGCGTTATTTCTAGGAGGTGTTGGTTGGATCGCCGGACGAGCGACGAGCGCACGGTGGAGAGGGTCTGCCCCTATTTTTCATCGCTCTCCTTTGTACCGAACCGCCTCTGTCGTCTGCTGCGCCAACGTTTGATCGAACCTAGTCGAACCTTGCGACGGTCGCGGTGCTAAATAAAAGGATTCTATGACACTGCAAGACGTGAAGGTAAGTTACGACCAATAACGTATTCAAATCACCTTTCGTGAGCGTTTACGCTGCCACAGATACGGTACGGCGCCAACGACGTACGATGTTCCGGCGGATAGCTGCGACGGCTGCTAACGGTAGCTGCCGCGACACGCGCGCAGGCGCCGAGGCGCAACGAGAAAGCGCGTGATCTGTACCGAGGGTTCCCGAAATTCCCCGCCGTCGTTGCGCTGTACGTTTTGCAACAGGTCTATTTCGGCTGAGGACGAAGGAAACGCAGTGCCACAATGGCCTTGTTTTGTTGGTCCGTTGAAACAGAAAACGAAAGAGCAGAACCAATGATATTGAGCATATATCCGCACGGCATGAAATTTCGACATTATAAAAAACAGGTCGTGTATAACTCGCACAGCGTCAAATATCAACCTGTAGAAAAAACAAACCTTGTATAGTCCACACCTGTGTAGTCCGCACATCACAAAATATTAACATTCAAACATGTATAGACTATGCATCGGCAAATATGGAAATCTGCTCAGGAGGTGCGTATTCAACTATACATTGAGCCTACCATACAGTGCCAAATGCCTGCCCTTTTGGCATCTTCCTGTCAACCGAGGAAAAGAGTGTGATCAAAGTGACTATTTTGTTTCACGCTATGCGCGAACGAATACGAAGCTACAAGTCGGAACATGTCTTGAACAATGTTCGCACTGCAGGGAGCGCGTGCTTGGGAGGTGTACGCTGAAAGCCCGGAGGTCGCGTTTACAGCATCTGCTACGCTCACATTGAAAGTGAAACGGAGTACACTCTTGCGAACTGCGACGCGGACGTCAAAGTCTATGCGCAGAGAAACGGGGGGACGGGAATAGACGAGAGATAGCGGGAACGTCAGACCGCCGACTTCTGAATGGAGGGATTAGTGGGTCGACCTAAAGTTAGCAGCCTTCGCCTCCACTGCACTCGCAGAACGCGTTAGTACTCGTAACGCCGGCGTCCGGCGTTTGGCTCTGCATTCGCACGCGTTCGAACAGTGCAGTGGAGACAAAGGCTGCTGGCTTTAGGTCTACCCACTGATCCCTCCAATCAGAACTCGGCGTTCTGACGTCCCCGCGCCCTCTCGTCTCCTCCTCTCCCTCGGTTTCCTGGCGCATGCCCTTCCAAAATCGGAGTTCGCAGCAGGTGCCATCTTCAGATTTCTTGCGTATCGCACGCTCTTCTCTCGCTCTCGGAAGTCAGGAACACGCGAGTGCTAGGCTGTAGAGATCGCGCGCTGGGCTGGGGATGTATAAATATTGAAATGGTTACATGCACATTTGTGTATGTGTATGCTTTCACGCGAACCATAAACGAAATGGCACTTTGCGCGAACATCAAACAAAACGAAAAAAAGAAAACGCGTTATTCCTGGTCTACGAGTCTGATTTAATTGCGGAATCCAAAACCCATCATTCTGTTTTATAAACAAAAATTAAGATGACGTGCTATAGGAACATCTCTTGTATTACCTTGACTGCTGGCGGGGAGTACTGATAGCCGTGCTCTCGGCCGTCTCGGCACCCTGCAGGAATCTTCCATGGTAGCCTGGTTCGCGATGCACCTTCCGGTCGACGTCCAATACAAATTCGTGACGCAGATAATGTTCACGCTGACGGCCGCCGTTCTCACCGAGCTCGTCGGCAATCTGGCTACCGTCTCCATCATTCTGCCCGTGGCGACGGACGTGGTGAGCCCTCGCCTCTAAAGGGTCAACTCGATGATCGCCGAGCGTTTACAGAACAATTAACGCGCGGCTTCGACGTCACGCCGCTTCGGTGATGTCTGCAAGGCGCATGCGCAGAAGCTGCTCCTAATGAGAATGTGGTTTGTGCGCATGCGGAGGACTCACACCTCAAGTGGGGGAAACGCAGGCTTAGGCTATGTAAACAGCGCGTTGGCCTACAGCATTGTCCGACTAAACGAACAAGCAAAACTGCAGCTCTATAGCAAACGTGAAGTATTTATTGTTCGTAGCTTCATTTACTCCCCAAAGCCCGGGTCACACTGCTCATGCATCATGCAAAAAAGAGTCTGCGAACACGAGTCATGGCAATATTCGTAATCCAAATGCCGCGTGCCAAGTTTTTTTTTTCTTTTTTCTTCAATTTTGCCATTTTTACCCACATCTTCCCCTCAATGTACCCTAACCCTGAATGCCTCCTATGTGGAGACAAAGCCACTCTGCCCCACATAATATGGGCTTGCCCACAAGACCCTTTTCCCCCAATCCCATTCCATGACGAGTAGAAGACCTCGCTCTCAAGTTCCGACCCGGAGGTGCAACGCGCCTTGGTGCAAAAAGCTAAGGAGGTCGCCGCCACCGCGGCCACAACGAAGACCGCACTCTAAGGAATTCTCCATAATCCGTCAATAAACGTTTTCCTCCTGCTCCTCCTCCTCGCGCGTTCGCCAACAGTGAGCGTTGGCACTTGTAAGAAACGCAATGCGTGAATTTTATCCAAATACTTTACCTCGCAGCCCTGGTTTGGCGTTGCTAACCTCTATACTCCGTTTCACCTTATACAGTCCCGCAGCGGAGGCTAGGAGCGCCAGCTAATAGCCTTGTCAGCTGCCAGCAAGGGGCACTGAAGTCGATTTTGAGATCGTCGTTTTGTGCTGACAACTCAATCTAGACACTCTAAGCATCCCAAAAAACTCTAAACCACAACCGTGCGTATACCTTATTCCCTCGTTACAAGCGTGTTCAAAGATCACGACACGCCCTCGTTGGGAAGAATTTTCTTCCGAGTGAAGTGGTCGACGAAGGGCGCTTGTCAGCGAGTTGCAAACGATGGCTTCGCCCGCGGAGAAAAGAGGAGTCTCATCGAATGTATACCTCTCAGACTCTTCGAAACAAGTTAAAATAAAATCATTCGGAATCTGCGCGTATTGTAGGGCTTTCATTGGTCCACACAATGTAGTCCGGGAGAAAAAAAATAGTCCACATGTTTTTCTATCGCCCTGAAATGAATAGGCGGTTTTGTAATATAGGACTTGGTATATATGAGAACTAACACATTTTAAGCAATATGAGATCAAAAACGACCTTATTCAAGAATGACTTTAGTGCCCCTATAATGAACTTGAGCTTCTGCCACCCAGATGTGCCCTAGAGCAAGGGCCTCGCGCCTGAAACCTTTTGTGCGGTACATCATATGCACAAATAGAGTATATCGCTCAGCTTGATATCTCGCTCATTTTCTGAACAATCTTATTTTTCAAAAATCATGCGCTGTGACAAATCTCAGCGTGAGAGCTGCTCTACATAGGCGCTTTACAACTGCTGTGCATGAGCGCAGCCCTCAGTGACTTTCATGTTTTGTCTCCTTTCATTTCGTTCGCTTTACTTCGTCGCAATGCTTCCGCAATAGGATTTGACCTTTAGACAACACACTGTATTTGCCCCCATCAATAACTTCGATCACTCACTTTTTGCCAGCGATAGACTACTTGCCGGAAACCATTGTTATAGAACCCCTCGTTTTGAGTGTTCACAAATCGCTCCACTTTAAAAATCAATTAGCCGTCGTCCTTGAAATGCTTTCCACGCAGTGGAAGTCTTTATGAGAAGGAAGAGAAAGATATGCCAGTAGGTTCGAGATCAGGTGATAAACGGGTGTGTTGTCCTCCACCGCCACCTGCTCGGAATGAATATCCTTGGCATTGTATCCCTTTAAATAAATAAAAAATAAATAAAAAAGAAACGGATCACTGCGCGTGTTTCGACTTTCCCGACGGTCGGTGCCATTTTTGTTTTGACGCCCTAGCTGTGTTACTCGTTATTTCAGCACTCTATGTTTGTACTCTGTCGAAACTATATTCCGTTCACCCTTAAGCTGAGACTAGAAGCTCCGTCCTCAGCGCGAGCTTGCTGGCTTCCGCGGTGCTTTGGTTACGCATGCATGCTCGTTCACACTTGTGTTAGCAAGGGCAGAAAGCTCGTGGTAAAGGCAAAGCTTCTATCAAATACTTTAGCAGGGGAATTCATTCCACTCTGCTCATTTGCATTAGACAGAACACCTACAGCACCGAATCCAGCCCTGACGGAGGGAAGTCCGCGTCAGTCAACGCGCATGCGCTTCAGTATTGTTCTTTCTTTTAAGGCGCTTACCGGCTGTTGCTCAGCAAAGAATTTATTGTTTAGTCTTTATTTATTTGGCTCTGGAGAGCCGCGGCACCGCGGAAAGGCAGCAGCCCGTACCATGGAGGCCCGCGGTGCCGCGTCTAGTGAACATGATAATGTGATGACTACATACATGCAAGATGACGGCGACATGATTGGGGAGGATGGCAGTCCGATTCGCAGAACTCCAGATTCCGTGGGGGCGGGTTGGGCGGGTCAGCAGCGAGTCATGGGGACCTGGCACGCCGTTCGATCGGTGCATGAAGGAGCCCCAGGAATATCGATGGCGCTGTTGCTCACTGTGGTCCACTGGGGTCGTAGTATCAGGCTCAAAGGAGGTAGCCCAGTCAAAGTTGAAGCTGCCGCCTCCGAGGAAGCGAGGCCCAGGGCTCAGACTTAGGCACCGCCCAAGCCCGGTGTGTCATCCTCTCAACGTCGTCGCCGTTGTGTTCTTTATTCATACACGTATGAATAAAGCCTCAAAATCCAGAACCACCATCATCATCATCATCATCCTTTACCGCCCGACAGCCGAGACCTCCACGACGATAGATGGCTCGTCGCCAAGCCCCCGATTCGATGGGAGAAACATCACTGCTGCGAGACGTTCAGCCATTTGACCAGAAAACCTGTCCGCTCCTAGACTATTGTCTTTTCGAGGAGTGGAATGTATTCGCCCTAGTAAAGTATTTGCTTCTGTTCTCAGCTTAAGGGTGAATGAATATAGAGGGACGCGTGCTCGTGTAAGTGCCTGTTTTGTTCCTTTTTTAAATTGTTGGTGCCTTTCATACGACCTGTATGAACGCTGCTTGTATAGAGTGCAGTTCTTATATTTGCATTTAAGTAGCATTTGTTAAATTCTTTTTTTTTTCGAGGTTGGCTTTTAATTTACAGTTGCGCCCGCGCTCTGCAGCGCGATCACAGAGATTCAGCTGTCGTACAAAAGAATTTTTCGTGGACGCGTGTTTGCACGACCGAACCATCGCCATCGCTCTTTTTGGCTATTGCAACGTTGCACGAAGACTTTGAGACTGGTTCTAGAGAAAGGGTAGCTCTCTCGTCTCAGACATCACAAATGCCTCTGTTTAAAGGGATACCGAACCAAAATATTTAGTGCCCACAATAAGTGGCGCACGTTCTTTCCACGAGCCAGCAGCCGCCGGTTTGCGCGAGCACACGCAACGAAAATGACGTCAGAGACCTCCATTCGCGCTTAAGAGGACTGTGAAATGCATGGGTTTCGGGCCAAAGGAGATTAAAGACAGGCTTTTCATCTCTACAAGTGAAAGCTACGTGCTTGTTAGACCAATTAATCGCTTACCTTTTACACCAGACACCACTGTGTAGATGTAAAACTTGTCTTTATTCTCCTTCGGCCCGAAGCCCATACATTTCACTGTCATCTTAACCGCGAATGGAGGTCTCTGACGTCATTTTTGTTGCGTGTGCTCGCGCACACCGGCGGCTGCTGGCTCGTGGAGAGACGTGCACCACTTGTTGTGGATACTAAATTCCTTGGTTCAGTATCCCTTTAATGGTGAATTCCGCTCGCAGATCTCGAGCGCTCCAAAAGCGCTCCATTTGGAGCGCGCATATTCCGCTCGCAGATCTGGCTCGAGCTGGTCATCTTCCGCTCGCAGATCTCTAGCAGCGCCCGCTCCACGGAGCGCCCCAAACCCCGCCGAACTTGCTCTGCGGGATTTCACAGATCTCTCCGGAAATACGGGAAGTACAGAGCGCTCTACGTCATTTCCTAGGCAGTGCGCATGCGCGGCGCGGCGAAGTTGGCGCGTCGGCGGGGCCACGGTCGGGTCGTCGAGTTGGATCTGTTCGGGTGCGTCGGTTGTTTACGCGGGATTGTGACGGCTCGAACGCTTCTACCTCGCGTAGATCAGGGATACAAAGCCGGGACTGTGGAGCGTGGTAAATCGTAAGCGCTGACATCTGTGATCGTGAGAGGAAGAACGAGAAAAAGAACGACAGAAAAGCCGGAGGCTGACGCAAGGTTAGGCCTGTTCATTCTGCAGCCAATGATTGTTTACCTTTCTACACTGCATTCCGCCGGCGTTTTCCCGTGCAATAAAGCAGGAAGAGATTAGTCAACGACCGTGCAAGTGATAGTTTGTTATTTCTGCGTTTATTAAAGTCGTACCCGAAATCTGAACTCCACCGCTGGCAATCGCTGTCCGTGCCCCGCCGCTTCGAGGCGGCCGAAAGGTATGTGACGGTGCCGAACGCGGACGTCTTCGTTATTTGCGACATGGGCGCCGTGGTGTACGTATAATTTCGCCCGGCCTGTGTCGCGTGTTATTTCTGCGTCGGAAAGATCAGTCGGCTGAGGCGTTGGTGGGCTTGTCAAGTTCGAGCAGCGGCCATTTTGAACGGCGGAAGGGGAAGCGGTGGGGAGGGGTGTGGGGGAGGCCGCTCCAAAAATGCGAGTTTATCTTCCCCTCGTCGATTTGGAGCGGGTCCCACGGAGCGGAATTTCGCCTCCCTCGCGGATTTTGGAAAGCGCTCCGGATCTACGAGTGGAATTCACCATAAGAGGCTGCAACGGCCACATGAGGCCATGGTGCACTGTGCCGAGTCCCGTCGTGAAGCGGGACGGGCTGCACGAAGGAAAGAAAGTGAAGAGAGGTAATGGTGAAAACGTCTTTATTAATGTCGAGACCCCGGCCCTGTGGTTGTCCAAGCGGTCATGGGGGGGGGGGGAGGGGGATAATGAAGAAGTGTTTCTGTTGCAGCAGATTCCAATCATTGGATGAATTCAAGTGAGTGTGTTCTAAGCTGCTCTTTGTAGTGGAGGGGCCATGTCGGACGGGTCTACTCCTCAATGCAATATTAAGCTGCCTCTAAGGTACCGCCATAGAAAGAAAACAAAAGAGCCGGTCTACACAGCTAGTAAATGAGAAATATACCATACTCTAGAGCGTTACTGAAAAGGATAACGCGTTACCAGTAATGTTGTTGCTTGTAACGCGTTACGCAATGCATGTATATGTTAGAGGGTGGCGGAGAATGACACCCCTAAGCCCCGCCCCCTCTAGCTACGCCACTGCTTCGCACCCCTACCTGTTTCGATCTGGATGAGCATCGTAACAGTAGGTCTGTTCGATTCGCCTGAACTGGCTGAACTAGTTCAGCAGTGCAGGAACTGGTGCATTCGATTCAACCGGAGGTTGCACGGCCGCTCCACTGGCGCGTTCGATTCATCCCAGTTCTGAACGAGTTCAGACGCAGTTCCTCAGAATCTTGCACCGGCTCCGGAGTCAGTTCAGCGTCCGTGCAGAAGCAGACGACAAGAGCGGGCCGGCGATAGCAGACAACACTCCTCGTCCGTCTCTGCTCGCGGTGCCATTTTTCGTAGCTCTTGCTCAATTGTCTGCGATGTTTAACAATAGCGCTCGATACGGAGGTTGCATTTCCTCTCATTTATGATAATAACCTACCCGCGGTGGACGCGGAATTCAGGCGTAACCGAGGGTAGGAATTTGCCTAGATTATGATATTCTGAAAGCGTTTTTAGGCACCTGCTCGCGTAGGTTTGGCTTCCGGCCTGTGGTAAGTGTTGGAAATATTGGCTCACGTAAATTTATTGTTTCTCTTTGATGCTATGTGGGGATCCACGGTGGTTATATTCTTCCTTACAGACACGGGAAGGTATTGCACTCTTGATAGTCCCCGCCTTCAGTTGCTCTTGGGTGCATCCTGACGACTTTGATACATCGCAGGGCTGTGGGATTTAGTACATCGGCCCTCGCACGCCCTGCTTAGCTGAGCATAATGCTGCATGCTTTGTCCGCTGGTCTCTGGGGACGCCCACAAACGGGCCTGGGAAAAACGCCAGCGAGAATAGGCATTGGCTTGGTGGTTGCCGCATGGTCTTTCTTGAAGAATCAGAATAGACGCTTCAGCTTGACGCCAAAAGTTACGGTCGATAGCTCTCTTGGCCAAAGCGCTATCGTCAGGCTTTCGTCTTCGAAGGTGACAGCTACCGACCCGCGCTGCCGCCAGTGACTCCCGACGCAAAATTACCCTGATGCCGCCAACCTATCGTCGAAATGCGAAACTCGAGGAGACATGGAATGAATCTACTATTGCTAAATGAATGTGAGAGGACACAAGAACGCTTATGGAGACGAGCAGGAACCCAACGGCCGTTAAAAATGCAGACAGTAACACATTTCGTGTAGAAAACGTTTTTAGTACACTCGAATAAAAATATTAACAGAAAAGATTTTGTTATTATACTTTAAAACTCTGGAAACACGAATGGTTTCATCATACCGCGACTAATTAAATGCTAGCACTGACTTGGCGTTGAGAAACAGAGCCAACAGATGCGAGACTAGAGTGCCTCGAAGTCCCTCTGTTTAGGGTGATGCCATCGTTTGTGGTACCCGATGCCGACAGCTTACGCGCTCCACAGGAAAAATACAAAGAAATCGCCGGAAACAAAATGTCGCTGTAGCACAGTCAACGCCACGAGCGCGTGCAGGGACACGCTCTTTCACGCGCTTGTGAACAAAAAATAAAAATAAACGTTAGATCAGATATCAAATTTGGGTGTTTTACGTGCCAAACCAACGACGGACATCTGGCACGCCCCAGCGAAGGACTGAGGATTAATTTGGACCACCTGGGGATCCTTTGACGTGCAACCGAAAGCTCGGTTACACGGCGCCTTCTCCCGCAATCAGCCTCCGTCCGGTTGCGGGCACCATCGGTCCGAGGATTCCGAACCCGCCGCATGGGGATCCGCAGGCCGGCGCTCTCGCCTCGGAGCCACCGGGCACTGCTGTTATCAGACCACCGAGGCGGCTAAAATAAACGTTAGAAACAAAATGGCTAGATGGCATCACTCCAAGCAAAGCGCACATGAAGGCACCCTAATGCAGACGACGGCCTGCGCTTCCGCTCGGAAAGCCGATTACCGCGCCATGATCCTAGCGCGGCGGCTGCACTGGTTCTGCGCCGCCGAACTTTTCAGAACTTTTTGGCCGAATCGAACAGACCTAGTGTGTGGTCGTGTATCCCTACTGCGCGATGCACGTTAAAGACCCCACTCTGGCGGTTGTACTGCACTGGCTAAATTTCTTATCTACAGCGTAAAGCAACGCGCGGCGCACCTCCAGGCAGACCGACCTTACGGTGAATAAAAACAAAAGTATTTTTTAAAGGGTTTGGAGTGACCAAGTGTCAGGGTGTTATACCAGAAAAGACAAAGTCGGCACTCACATATATACTGGTTTTCGTTTTAATTGTGAGATTGTTTAGTTTACAATGCACTATGAAAGACGGTGTTCAGGGTGTTGCGAAGGTGGTCAGTCGAATAAACCGATACCATTAAGCGTTCCACTCATTCTTGACGCCGTCATAACTGTATTTTAAAGGAGGCAGGCGCCACTTCACGGAGACAGCTCGTGCCGCTTCGTGCTTTGCCCGCAGTATCGCTCGAGTACAAGGACTACAGTTCGCAAGACACATGACGGTAGCGGCGGCGTAATAAAACTGGCTGTGAGATCGGTCTATACCCTACTTTGGAAGTTGACCTTTTCTATTCAACATATAAACGTTTTACCTCTGAGAATTGAAAAGCCCTACCAGCGTAATTGTTTCGAAGCTATATTGAAATCGTGTATGGTTGAGTATGGAGCGTAATGTGCAAGTCAATAAAACTTGATCCCAACGAAGAATGTCCTTCGTAGTAGAGAACCACACAGCATTGAGAACGGCTGCACCAAATGAAGGTGACGCTGGCGCATACATCGACGGCAAGATACAAGATGTAGTTCACAATATTTTCGTTGGTTTTAAAGTGGGTCCGGATATCTCATCAGGAACGCAGTTCCATCGAACGCCATTTCGTCGAACGCGTTTCACCGAAGCCGTTTTATCGAAGACCGCCTGCGTAAGCGAATATGGACTTTTGAATATAGGAAATAGTTTATCAGTTAACACCGGGAGGATAGCAGTGATATAATAATAGTTTGAAGATTATGAATTTCCTTTCCCAGCAGACCAGGCAACTACTAATAAAAAAATTATATATTTTTTTTGTTGCCAAACTTTTTTATTTGCAGTTAATGTGCAATATAAAAACGGGATTAGTGACTTGGCATTATTTTAAAACTCTGATCATTGTGTGCTGACGAGGGTATGTCCTTTCAAGGGTTTACCATCATCCTTGAAGATACGTATTCTGCTCAAGAACAAAGCAATCCTCGAAGCAATGACCTGTCCCAGTGTCATATGAATCAAAAAAAATAGGTGTCTGTTAATTTTTCGAAATCGGTTGAACTGTGGCCCGTCTGGCTCTTTTACTTACGTTTTCAGAAAGGAACCTTTTCTCAGAGGAGGAAATAGAAAGCACTAGCAAACAGAAAAAAGGCGCAGCGGAGAATAGTTACTTTTCATTTCACAAAAGTTTATTGCGTGAAAAAAAAAAACACAGGATGAAGAGGGAACAAAGTGTGTGTTGGGGAACAGTCACTTGTCTTACCCGAAAATAGGAAGGCGCTTACCCAGTTACGTTTTGTTTTGTAGTTTACATTTCTATAATTCAGTGACCGAAATTCGATGAACAAATTACTAGGGTAGTAATCATTTTTTGCTGATTCAACAACAGCGTCAAAGCAATCTCAGAACCTAGAATAAAACATTCAAGAAAGCACTGTAATGACACAAAATTCGGTAAAGCGAACACTCGACGAAACGGCGTCAAGAAATTCGATGAAACGGCGTTTGATGAATCGGCGTTCGAAGAATGGCGTTCGATGAATCGGCATTCGATAAAATGTCCCGATGACCCGTTTTGCAGCACATGCAATTACCCATTTCAAAGTCCATCAAGCAAGCATTGGTGGCCGCCATTTTTCGGGCACAGAAACGCGTGATTAGATCCGAGTACTCATTGAACACTGACGCAACCCTCATGTCCAATGGATGCTCAGAGTATCTGATCGAGCAAAGGCCGAAAGGCGATGAAGCGTGGACTTTTCAAAAGGTTCTATTCTCTGCGAGGTGAAGCTGAGGTGAGGGATCTCCACATCGCACGCGTGTCAGTCCATTGCTACCTCACACTCTCGGGACTCGAATTTTTACATTTTTTAGGAATATTTCAAATGCCTGCATTGAGGCATAGTGTCTGGAATTTTCACTTTGTCCGCTACTGAAAAACAGTCGTTCTCTAGAATGCCCTCCAGCTGCTAAGGGTGGTGTGAAAAAGCGCAAATAATTAGGAAAAGAAGAAGGGGACAGGGCAGAGCGCTTACTACAACTGACGTGTGTTGAGGGATCGGTGGCCGAGTGGTCTAGCGCGCACCAGCTCGGAGCACGTGGAGAGAAAGCTCGCGCTGCAGAACCCAGGGACCCTGGGACGGTTTGCTCATCTTGCGGCCGCGGCCGCGGCTGCGGCCAAGAGGGATTTTTATGTCACGTGACCAGCTCCATGGGGACAAGGAAGTACCTAGCGTCCCTGCCTAATGGCTGAGAAATCCGTGTCGCTTCGAGTACAAAAGTCTAATTTCGCTCGCAGAAACTGACCGCAGAGGCTTTCAACTGAAGTCCAATTAACCGCCCCATCATACTTTAGGAGCGGCAGGTAAAGTTACGGCCAGGGAAGGTAAATATGAGCCAAAATAAAGGAAAAATCACGCGAGATAAAAGCGGTGCAGTATAGTTATATACCTACGCCAGCGTCGGCGAGACTCGCCTTTTGCTGTAGTCGAGAGGTAGGAGCGCCGGGACTTGTCGTCGCGGCGTGAAACTTCCGAGTTCAAATCGCGCCAAAAACTTTTTTTATATTTTGCGCGTGTGTCTTATTTTTTAACTGTGATCCTTTTTACAAATCGTCCAAATCATCCACTTGCACTACTGCGCCTTACACGGTTTTTACTATTTGTCCCACCTGTTGAATCGACACACCGGAAGAAAAAAACATCAAGCCAAGTTAACGCGCTAATACAATCGTTTCATAATGTTCATTAAAAGGAAACCAAGATTACAGCATCGGTATGACTTTAACACAAACGGGGCCGAAAAAAGCTTTCTTCCCCAGCAACTACATGCACTTTTATGTGTTTTCAAATATACAACGCTCTTGCTACGACTCTTTTCAATAACAGGAGGCGCCTAATTCGTACTTATACACACTGTAGTTGTGTCAATTAAAAAAAAAAAGCTTCCACAAAATAAGCACAAGAAAAAATACAAAAAAGTTTCCGGCGAGGTTTGAACCCGGAACTTTCACGCCGCGACGACAAGTACTGGCGCTCTTACCTCTCCGACTAAAGCAGAAGGCTTAGGTCTCCAGCGCTGGCGCGGAGGTATAAATATACTGCCACCGCTTTTATCTCGCGTGATTTTTCCTTTATTTTGGCTAATATTTACCTTTCCTGGCCATAACTTTACCTGCCGCTCCTAAAGTATAAAGGGGCGGTTAATTGGACTCCAGTTAAAAGCATCGGCAGTCAGTTTCTGCGAGCGAAATTAGACTTTTGTACTCGAAGCGGCACGGATTTCTCTGCCATTAGGCAGGGACGCTAGGTACTTCCTTGTCCCCATGGAGCTGGTCACGTGACATAAAAATCCCTCTTGGCCGCAGCCGCGGCGCGCTGGCCGCAAGATGAGCAAGCCGCCCGTGGGTTCGATCCACAGGGCGGTTTGCACATCTCGTGGTCGCGGCCACGGCTGCGGCGAAGAGGGATTTTTATGTCACGTGACCAGCTCCATGGGGACAAGGAAGTACCTAGCGTCCCTGCCTAATGCCAGAGAAATTCGTGTCGCTTCGAGAACAAAGGTCTAATTTCGCACGCAGAAACTGACTCCAGAGGCTTTCAACTGGAGTCCAATTAACCGCCCCTTTATACTTTAGGAGCGGCAGGTAAAGTTACGGCCAGGATAAGTAAATATTAGCCAAAATATAAAAAAAAATCACGTGAGGTAAAAGCTGTGGCAGTTATATTTATATACCTGCGCCAGCGCTGGACTATCGAGTTTTCTACTGTAGTCGAGAGGTAAGAGTACCGGGAGTTGCCGTCGGCGGCGTGAAAGTTTTAATTTACCCAACTGCAGTGTGTATTGAGTGCTAAATGGGCGCCTTCTGTTATTTAATCTGGAGTCGGGAGAACTCATTACAAATTGACATAAACAAAACGAAAGCTGTACTTTTTCACACCAAAGGTAAATCGGCCAGACTAGCGCGAGATATCACTCTAAATTCAACTCCAATTGAGATTCTGAGCCATTTCAGGGCACTGGGAGTAATGTTTTCTGAAAATATGTCCTAAGACAATCACATTAATTTTATAATCCCTAAACTGTCACGAATAGCTGGATTGATAATACCGTCATCGATCAATTTTGCCAAAGAATGTAAAGTTACTAGTCTATAATTCACTGTTTTATTCAACCTTAAATTTCTGCCATCTCCGTCTGGGGATCAGCTACATTATTTATTTATATTATTTATTTATTTATTTGCTTTACCCTCAGGGGCCGAAGGCATTACAGAGGGGGAGAGCAAAGTTGGGATAAAACACTGTAATGTATGGCTATTCACACTCAACAAAAAAATGATTCGGTAAGAGCAGACCTAAAAAGTACAGTGTCAGTGATGGATGCAATTGGTCCGGGAAGGATGGTTCGCAGACGAGGGATGTGCGAGGAAGGAAAGAAGAATGGACAGATAGATGTGAAGTATGCTGATAGGTGCCTCAACTTTGTGCTGATGATCATGACGAGCAGAAATATAAAAGGGACGAGTGATTAATTTGTCGCGAAGCACAGAGTTATAAGAATAAAGTTTGTGAAATAAAGAGAGGCCGGAAAGCTTACGTCGCAGGGAGAGGGGCGCGAGTGACAAGTAGATTTCATAGGAGTTACGCTACATGTATAAAGATAATTAGGAAAGAATAAAACGAGCGGATCTATTTTGAATGCCTTCCAACGCGGTGATGAGAGTGGCGTGGCCGGGGTCCCAGACAGAGGCTGCGTATTCTAACTTCGGTCGAACTAGAGTTTTATCAAGAATTAGCTTGAGGGAAACAGGTGCTAACGAAAAGTTACGCCTGAAGTAGCCTAACATACGATTTGCATTAGATGTGATATACTGTACATGTGTTTTCCGAGAGATTATAAGTTATATGTGCACCTAAATATTTGTAAGAACAATACCGTGTCAAGCTGAGCCTGATTAAGAAAGTAGTCCTGAGTTTCATGTGACCGGCGAGGATACACGCATGGACTGACATTTGTTAGTATTAAGCGTCATAGGCCGTATGTCACACCGCCGGTAGACAGCGTTAATGTCAGACTGAAGCATGATGTTATCGTGATCATTAAGTATTTCACGGTAAATCACACAGTCGTCAGCAAATGAAAGAAATAGCGACGAAACGTTAAGAGGGAGGTCACTAATATATATTAAAAAAGTAGAGGTTCCTAAAACAGATCCTTGGGGAACCCCAGAGGCTACAGACGAAAAGAAAGAATTAAGTACTATTACTTGCTGTAACAATTTGTGACCGCAACGATAGAAAAGATTGAATCCATGCAAGAACGTTAGCATCTATGTTAAGTTTGGACAGTTTCAGAATAAGTAGTGTTATGAGATACTTTATCGAACGGTTTGGAGAAATCTAGGAAAATGCAGTCTGCCTGGGATCCTCGGTCCAGGATGCAGTGAAGGTCATGTGTGAATGATACAAGCTGTGTCTCACATTCAATCTTGAGAAAATACTTTTCTTACAAAAAAGGGTATTGAGGTAGGTCTATCGGTGGAGTCCCGTTTGACTCTCATACAGCTGGTCTCTTTGCGGCTCTCCGCGTTATTAACATATACAATTTATACAGCTATTGACTTTAGCAATACTTTCAAATTGGAAAGCTGCAGAAAACGTGTTTTCTTATGAATTCGGGACATCTATCTGTATAAGGAACCGGTTTACCCCACTCGTCACGCAGAACATTGGGAAATTGTAGCGCGGAGGACAAATTACGGCTCTCTGATGATTAGATTTACGCTGCCTAATTTGCTCAACCAGTTTTATGCTAGTGAGTTGGATCTGATTATGATGTCATTTAAGCAACTTAGAGAATATTTTGTAAACCTAGATAGGTAAGATACCAGTGATCTGGTGGTTTGTTTAATATTTCCAGGATTAATAAATCTTTTTTTATATTTGTGTGTTGTGTGCGTATATTATCCACCCGTTTTGTATTCTCGCATGAAGTAGCCTTTTCCTGTACCTCTGCTGATGTGCCTATGTAGGGGTCGAGGGCCTTGTCAAGCTGTATTCCACAGCTTTTTCCCTCGAGCTCCACCATCAATGTAGATGGAAATAAACGAATTATTATTATAAAAGCGTCATAGCAAGAGCGTTCTATATTTAAAAACCACAAACGCCTAGTTTCTGGGGGAAGAATGCTTGTTTTGGCCCCGTTTGTGTGAAAGTCATAACCGATGCTGTAATATTGGTTTCTCCATTATTCAATAAACGATTGCCTAGAAACGCTACTTGTAGCTTAGCGCACTAACTCTGAGCCCTTGGATTTTCCTTTTTTTACTTCCGGTGTGTAAATTTGACAGGTGGGACAAACAGTAAAAACCGTGTAAGGCGCAGTAGTGCAAGTGGATGATTTGAACGATTTGTATAAAGCAGTGGTTCTCAACCATCGATATTTCGCGGACCCCTTGTCGATCGGCGAAGATGATGGAGGACCCCGTTCGCGGTGAGGGGATGGTAAAGGTATAGGTTAAATATAATAATGATTAAATAAATGGATATAACTATGGGCTAGTGCAAAGTAGACCTGTGTTATCGACATACTCATGAGATACCTCACCCAAAAATTAGAAAGCATTTCTTCTCGACCTGAAAAAAAGACAACTTTTATTGCCGGGCTTGACTTATGAAGCAGGGCTTCGCGGACCCCAAGGGGTCCGTGGACCCTCATTTGAGAACCACTGGTATAAAGAATCAGAGTTAAAAAGTAAGACACACGCGCAAAACATATTAAAAAAATTTCCGGCGCGATTTGAACTTTTAAGTTTCACGCCGCGACTACAAGTACCGGCGCTCCTACCTCTCGACTACAGCAGAAGGCTTTTTTTTTGGAAACTGTTTATTTACATAATTATATACACGAAAAGAGTATAGTGCATTATTTACAATTCATCAAAGCTAAATAATCATCACTTAAAATATGCCTTAACATTCTTCGCTTTCCGGACGTTTGTAGTAAACCTCTTTAGAGAGCAAATATTGCAGCTCAATACAAATTGTGCGAGATTTGAGCAGAAACTACCTCTATCTTACTCGCCGCGGTTCTGTCGTTAGGTCCATGACTACGTATTCAACTCTTTCCTTCTTCCAAAAAAAAAAGATTATCTTATATGATGTTTGGTGAACGACTGATACTTGCTACGATTTCTTTCCATTCATCGTCCTCGGAGCGAGCCAACAAGCTCTGACCAACAAATATAGCGATGTTCTTAAAGTTTAGCCAGGAAGGTTTGGCGACACACCCATTCGTGTCCACTTTCCGTGTTTTCCATAAGCTATATAAGCCAAGTACCACAAGTGCGTCAAGGGCCGTATCTAGCTGGTCTCCGAAATGCAGGTAGCGAAAGTTACTCTCCTCAACTTCAAAGTCCTTTTTGACTGTTCTTTTGAAAACGTCCCAAAAAAATACGAGCATCAACACATAGTACGAATGCATGAGTGAATGATTCAGTGGTGGTTACACAATCTGCAGTTAGTGCTCCAAAATACATCGAATCCCCGGGATTCACGCCATTCTTTCACCGGTATCGTTACGGGAGTGAAAGCGGAAAAAGAACGACTTGCACTTTCGTGGTATAGGCATACGTTTCACTCTTTTTAGAACATCCATAATACAATTCAAAGAAGCATTGAAAGGACTCAAGCGATATAGTGGATCAGGGAATAGAGATTTAAGTAGACATTTCTGTAATTTCTTTTGGAGCACGAATCCAAGAAAGCACTTGTGAAACGTGTTCCCAAAAATTCAATGGTGTCTGCGACCTTTTTATAAAAGCCACGTAAACGCATTGCGTCATTCGATGGCATTCCAGATACCTTTGCCTGGTATACTTTGATAAAAATAATCTTTTCACGCTTCTAGGAACGGGTGTTGAGGAGTTTTAAAAAATTTCCATCTCGCGATTAGTTGTCTCACAAAGATGTGACCGAGGCCTAGACCACCATCCTCCATTCGTCGAAAAAGGTTAGATCTGCGCATAAGCTTGTATGACGAATTCCAAATGATTGTCGCAAAAATTCGATTGAACCCATTAACTGTAATGCTAGAACAATGCATAACCTGTAGAAGATATTTTAGTCTTGACAAAAAGAAGATATTGCATACGGCAACCTTCCCAAATGTAGAAAGGTATCGTTGGCTCCACATACGAACAGCTGACTTCACATTTTAGCCTAAAGAGTCCCACATAGACTTTGGATTGTCCATCGCACTGAGTGGCACCCCTAAAAGCTGCGGTTTGTTTCTAGACCAGTTGATGTCCACGTACTTGGCCGGTGTTGATCCTCACTCCCCACACCACGATCCACTACTTTTAGCCTTATTCACAGAAGCACCTGACACATGGCAGTATTCTTCGACATGTGACATGGCTGTCACTATGCTTGGTTTGTTGGAGTAAATGAGGGCCAAGTTGTCTGCGTAAGCTAGGAGTTTTACTTCGCAGGCATGAAGTTGAAAAGCTTGTATCTTTGTGTCGTTGATGATGACTCTGCAGAGTGGCTCTAAGTAGATTTAAAGAGTAGCGGTGACATTGGGCAGCCTTGACGTACTGAGCGTAGAACGGGAATAGATTTTGAAAGAGACCCATTTATAATTAACTTAGTCGATATGCTATTGTAGCAAAGTGTGATGCCCTTTTCAAAAGTTTCGCCGACCCGTATGTGCTTCAACAGGGCAAAAAGAAATGAGTGATCTACTCTATCGAAACATTTTTCGAGATCAAGCTGTAAAATAGCAGCTGCTTCTTGTGTGCGTTGGCATATCTCTAACATTGATCGAACAGTGTGGATGTTTGTCTGTATATTTATTTGGGGGCTAAAGCGCACACCCAGCTCTGACGCGCGTGGAGCGAAAGCTCGCGCTGCAGAACCCAGGGATCCTGGGTTCGAGCCCCACCCTGCCCGTTTCGATCTGGATGAGCATCGTACCGGCGTGCGGTCGTGTATCACTACTGCGTGGTGCACGTTAAAGACCCCAGGCTAGCGGTTGTACCCTCGCACTAGCTAAATTGCTCATCTACAGCTGAGACACCAGACGCCCACTGAGGCAGACTAACTTCCGGCTGTATAAACATACACACAACAATTTGCTTGGCTTCCTCTTTTTGAACATGTTTGGTGATCTCTGATGACTTGGGTTATGACAGTAGTTTGAACTTGAAGACTTCCTGCGATTAATCGAGCCAGGATTTTGTAGTCAGTATTGAGAAGGCTGATAGGTCTATAGACTTCAACTTTTTTAAGCTTGTTGGGGTCTTTCGATTTAGGAATTAGTATTGTATGAGCCTTACGGAACGACAGCAGTAAGTTACCCATGGTGTAAGATTCTTTAAAAATGTTGCATAGTATGGGGGCAAATTTGTCTTTCCACTTCTTGTAGAAGCTAGCAGCAATCCATCCGGACCAGGAGCTTGGTGACTTTTCATTTCAGAGATGTTTTGCATAATTTCTTGTACATCCAGGGGTGAATTAAAATTTTCCGTTGTGTCGTTTTCTAAGCAGGGTAGTGTTGATATTATATCACGTAGACGTGGATGAGGTACCTTAGTGCCTGTTGCAAAACGATTGATGTAATGCGAGACAAAAGCCTGGTGAATATCAATTTCATTCGTCAGTTCCTGGCCGTTCAGTTTTAGCAATGATACCGTCTTTTTCTTCACATACTCTCGTTTGGCGTGTAGGTACCTCTTCGTAGGCTGCTCTCCTTCAATTAGTTGTAGAGTGCGTGTCCTCACAGCCGCATTTTCATAACGCTTCTTGTCGTGTTCTTCTATTTCTTTCTTTATATTTTTTACTACAGCAGAAGGTTAATATCTCCGACGCTGGCGCAGGTATATATATATACTGCCACCGCTTTTATCTCCCGTGATTTTTTCTTTATTTTGGTTTATATTTACCTTCCCCGGCCGCAACTTTACCTACCGCTCGTAAGGTTAAAGGGGCGGTTAATTGGACTACCGTTGAATGCCTCTGGGGTCAGTTTCTACGAGCAAAATTAAACGTTTGTACTCGAAGCGACACATATTTCTCAGCCATTAGGCAGGGACGCTAGGTGCTTCTTGTCCCCACGGAGCTGGTCACGTGACGAACAAATCCCTCTTGGCCGCATGCGCGGCCGCGGCCGCGAGATGAGCAAACCGCCCTTGGCCTGTTTCGATCTGGATGAGCATCGTACCGGCGTGCGGTCGTGTATCACTACTGCGTGGTGCACGTTAAAGAGCCCAGGCTAGCAGTTGTGCTGCACTGGCTAAATTGCTTATCTACAGCTGGGAGACAAGTCGCCCGTTGAGGCAGACTAAGTTCTAGCTGTAAAAAAAGACACACAACCATTTTTTTTTACTGACGTGTATTGAAGGAATTCGAAAAGTACAAAAAGGAAGTGAGGGAATCATGAGTGATAAAGAAGAACCATCGAAAAGAGGAACGAAAAAGGAAAACGAAAAGGAAAAAAAAAAATAAACGCATTGAAAGCATTTTTTTCAATAAATAAATAAAAGAAACATCATCAAATTAAAATGTGGGTGTCAAGAAAGGTCATGAGAATTGTTCTAAGACTGTTCTTTGGCTGACAGTGCCACAGGCTGTGCGCTAATACATGACGCTCTTTTTTTAAAAAAATAGTTTTTGCCTCATAGAGTTCACGAGCTCTCTTGTTGTGGGATCGCCTTAGGATCAACGTATCTTCGAACACTGGGGAACAACCGCAGTCTGCACGCGTACAGCTAAGTGGCAAGATGATGTCGATTTTAGCGAAAGGGCATATCTCTTGCAGTCTCGCATTTACACAACGGCTCAGATCGACACCATCTGTCCACTTAGCTGTACACGTGCGAGACTGCGGTTGTTCGCCAGTGTTCGACGATACGCTGGTCCTAAGGCGATCCCACAACAAGAGAGCTCGTGAGCTCTATGAGGGCAACAACTATTTTCTTTCTAAAGGAGCGTCATGTATTAGCGCACAGTCTGTGGTACTGTCAGCCAAAAAAACAGTCATACTTGGAACAGTTCTACATGACTTTTCTCGACACCTACTTTTTAATTTGATGATATTTTTCTTATTTATTTATTGATGTTAAAGAAATGCTTTCAATGCATTGTCAGTCCCTTTTTCTATACGTTGTCTGTCCCTTTTTCTATGCGCTGTCAGTCCCTCTTCCTCCTTCACGAGTTTCCGTTTTTCAAACCACAGTCTCAGGTTTCAATCATCATGTATAACTTCTTTCTTCTTTTCGGTGTTTTTTCTTTATCACTCATGATTTCCCACTTTCTTTTTCTCCTTTTCTAATTCCTTCAATACACATCAGTTGCAGATAAGTGTTCTGTCCTGTTCCCTTCTTCTCTTCTTAATCATTTGCGCTTTTTCACGTCATGTTTAACCAACAAGCCCACCAGTCAATCTGAATGCTAAGGGTGACCCGGTTTTGCAAGTTGCTCATTGCGCCCCCTGTGAACAAAGCATCAAAATAACGGCATCTGCAAGCAAATAAAAAAAGGAAATATAGTGCTGATATTTAAAGCGTATATTATTTAACGCCTTTATAGAAAATCGACAAACGCGTCATGTAAAGCGGCGGCCCGTCGCGCTATTCTAGTACGCTGCAGTGGCACATGAATCGTGCGCTCCAGCAGCAATGCTTTCGGTATTCAAAACGCGCCGCTCGATTTTTCTCGAGGGAATTTGTAGCCAAAGCGTCAATGTAGCACCCTCGGCATCGACGGTGCCAGTGCCTCGCCCGCGTGTCGACGACGACGAAGCGCGCCATGGGCCGGAGCCGCTTGTCCATCGGGTAGCCGCGTTTCCAGAAGAAGGGCTCGGCTGCTGGCCCGATGCGCTGCGAGCTGCTCCTTGTGGTCAGGGTAGCGGCGCTGGTCGCGTCTGCGGCCGCGCTCGACCCCTGGCTGGCGGCGTTGTTAGGCCGGCGCCGTCCCGAGAAGAAAGGCGAGCGCATGGTGGATGGTCAAGCTTGCCGACGACTACGGAGGTCAGCCCGCCGCCTACGACTACGCAGGAGGCGGCCGTGGCGAGGTCCCGTACCGCGTCGGCGGGATCCAACCCAGGGGCTTCCTGGGCAAGCTGTTCCAGAGAGCGGATCTTGACGATTACTACGACGACAAGACGACGCTCTTCTGCATCACGGTCCGGCCTCGCCCGCAAACGACCCTGTCCACGACGCCCGAGATGATCTGCTTCACACCGACGCACAGACCACACAGCCGGAAGAAGAGCACGACCATCCGCAGTACCCTTGCCGCGACGCCCAGCTGCGAGACAGCGCCTCACCCCGTGGAGCATCATCATATGAGTACGGCAACACATAGCACGCACAAACATCTCACACAGACAAGTAGCAGCACGCATGCGTCTACCACCAGTGCACACAAGCGGACCAGCACAACCACCCCGAAGCCCGTAACTACCCAGAAGGCGGAAGTCGAAAGTTGCTCCATTGCCAAAGGCCATGAGCCACACAGCACTACCCATAAGCATAAAACCACAACCCAGAGGGAGACGACGAGGACGCATGCACGCACGAGTACGACCCGTGAAACTCACCGTCCCACCACTCATATCCACACGAGTAGGACCCATGAGACTCACCTTCCCACTCATACCCACACGAGTACGACCCATGAGACTCACCTTCCCACTCACACCCACACGAGTACCACCCATGAGACTCACCTTCCCACTCACACCCACACGAGTACCACCCATGAGACTCACCTTCCCACTCATGTGCATACAAGCGCTCCTTTTGAGGCTGGATGTGCTAACCAACACGCGCACGCGTTCCCCACCGCGACCCGAGCAGAGCCGGTGAGCACGCCTTCAACAATTCCCTCAACGCACTCGACAGCCCGCAAGACCAAGACAACTCGAGCAACGACTACCACCAAATTTCCGCAGACAAGTCGCACGACAAGCACCACTAGCTCCTCCACCCAGAGGACTACTCACGTGCACACTACGGCGTCGACAAAAAAATTGGCTACCTGGGCGGTTGCGCCGCCGCCGTCTTTACCAGGACTACAGTCACCCACCAACATCCGAAGCCGATGAAGACGGTGACATCCCGGCCTACGACCCGCATAGCGACTCACACAGCTTCCCATCCCGTGCCCCACCACACCGTGCCATCCAGTACGCCCAAGCCCGCGCAACTTTCGGCGGAACACTGTGCGGCAGGTCCGGTACGCTTTCGTCCGGCGACCGACAAGACCACAGCGAGACCGAAGACGCGCCCACCGGTGGACGAGTTCCTCGCAGCGTGGGGCTTCTTCCGTCACCACAACTCGCATAACGCGAGCAACGACAGTCACTGGCGCGAATTCCACGGGCCGTTGGGACCGGTGGAGCCCCGCCGCGCGAAGAAGGACGTTCTGCTGATACTGCCGCCGTGGCGTGAAGCCCCAGTGCCCGTGCGTCCGAGAGTCGCCTACTTGGGGCCGCCCAAGAGGATGGCCAAGCGCCAGGAGGCCACCACGGGACCTCCGTACCACGTGTACTGGTTCAGCAGCTGGCCGCCAGCCGACACTGAGGTGTCGCGACTGCCGCGGCGCGAGGAGGACAATTTCGTCAAGCTGGCATCCTGGTGGCAGGACGTGATCAAGACGTACAACGGCTACCAGCGCAAGAAGCGCTCAATGGGCCACTGAGCCCCATTAAAAATTGCCGCCCGCCGGTCGGCGCATTAATATTATAATAATATATTACCGAGTAAGTACGGCGGTAGCTGAGGCAAAATGCTGTCAAGCAGCTGTTGTGCTCCTCAGCTCTTTTATAAGTATACAGAAGTGGTATACACAAAAAATTATACAATACAAGGTACCTCACTTATTGAAAATAAACATCTGCGAAAGAATAATACACCTCGGAAATCGTTTATATTTATCAAAAATATAACCATGAAGCTCACGTATGCTTCAAGATTCTACATATGTTATTTGAACACCTAAATGTGTTTAGTGATGTTCGCAGGTGTATTTGGATGACTGAAGGTCGTTAACTATGCGTGATGTGTCTACTAACCGAAAGTGTGAATGCCGAGTGTAATATATTGGTACATTAAGCACTAGCCATGCTCAAGGTAACTTTAAAAAAATTTCGCGTGGCATTTATTAGATAAATATAGTCCGGATATTATTCAAGGAGAGAACAGTTATTTCATGTGGTATTTATTAAAAATCGGAAATGCAAAGTTTTTCTCCCCTTCCCTCAGAGTGTTAACAAATAATTTATTAGGTGGAGTATTTGGTGTTCTCTAGAAGTGTACGAAAGGTATGGAGAAGGGGGAAGCAGTAAACCCGCCCGAACTCTCCCTGTTCCCTTTTCCTAAGGGGCACAAAAGCGACAACCCGCTGGTTAGAAACAAGCACGCGTTTGCCCACATGAGGTGTGAGCATTGCGCATGCGCAGGAACCAGATTCCTTTTAGGTGAAAGGTCGGCACATGCGGCGTGTTGAAAGCAGCCTCAAGCAGGCTTCCAGCTTTGAAGCAAACGTGCTCATGTTCTAAGCATTTGTTACCCTTCTAGCAGATTGTTTTTTGGTGTTACTGTGCATATAGAAATTTCCCTATAAATATCTCGTATGTTGTACCTACGGATGCCCTATGCCGCATAGTTAATCCGTAATTAGAGCGCAGGACATTCATCTGGAATTCAACTTTCTCAAACAATTTCGTTCTGCTTTCCGCCTGATGAGTATTGCCGTCATGGCCGTTGCCCACGGGCGGCGATGCAAGCATGTCGCAAACTCAGTCGTTTAGGTGAAACATCGTTAGACTGTTACATAAAGTTGAAGCGTACATATGCCTATGAGTCTTCCGTCGATTGAATGGGATGCTGAGTCTGGCAGACAAGTCGCCTTTATGAGCGCATGACACGTATTTATTTAATTATCATAAGAAGTTATCAACCAAGAACAGCCATGTAGTGTCACTTCTTATGTGCTTATTGGGCATATCAATTCAGGAGTACGTGCACTTTATGTTGACACGATTTAACGACGAAACAAACGTTTGCAAAGAAGTTTACCCTGCGACACACGTGCAGTGCACGGAAAAAACAGGACTGTCAGTCTGTTCCGCCAGAACACATATATCGCACGTGTTGATAGATTTTGTTTTCTGCAGTTACGGTACCTAACTGCATTCGCAATCTCAATGCGCTTCTCGGCTGGTACACTTAAGAGAACAATAAAGACGATTTTAAACTTTTTCTTAGGAAAGGGTGCTTTCCTAATTTCGAACGTGGCAATGTGCTTAGTCAGTTTATACAATTCTATGAAGCTTATTATTTCGTGTAAAATAAGTCACCGAAATTGAGGCTGACGTTCGGCTTTTCCGCCGTACAGCCTCTCCTAAAAAAGAACGATGTCAAGAGAACTGTCGGTTTTGGTAGAATTTAGTGGTCTTGAGCGCAGCTAGCGCGGCGAGTTGTAGCGGCGCTTTGTGATTCGAGAGCGCTGTACCGCATTCCGACTTCGGGTAACCAGAACATCCGCATGCTTCGCATGACGCTTGACAAGCTTCTCTGAATCTGTTGCCATGCCAGCCACGCTTGCAACGAAACACGCGTAACCTGATCAGTGGCGTAACTAGATATGATGGCGCCCATGGCAAATGAAATTTCGCGCCCCTCATAGCCCATGGCAAATGAAATTTCGCGCCCCTCGCGTAGTCCCGCTGCCGTTTTTTTTTTTTTTTCCATAGGGCACATGTTGGGTGGACTCGGCTCGGCGCCCCCCTCCCAAGTGGCGCCCGGGGCACTTGTACCCCCTGCCCCCCCCCCCCCCCCCCTAGTTACGCCACTGAACCTGATGACTCGCGACAGTTTGTCGACGGTTTGCAGTCAAACGCATTCAAACTAGGTCTGGGCGTCGATTAAACATTTTAAGACGATTAATCGCTACGTTTTAACCGAATTAGTCGATTAATTGGTCTCGTTCATTTCCATGCATAATAATATTTTATAAAAGTGAAAATTACGTCTATTATATTTCGTTTGCTGAATATGTGTTAAACGGTGCAATAAATTGAATTATGAATCAACTTCGATTCGTAGTTGCGAACAGTTCAAAAGCACTTACACTCCCAGATTACCACTTCAGCCTCCATGAGGCAAAAAAGGTTCGTTGTTATTTTCCGGCAAGAGAGGCCTCCTTTGATTGCTCTCAGTAGTCTCTGCTAAGCTAAATGGACCCTCGCACGGCGTTCACGTCTCTGAGACACGTCTAACCTTCTGCGCTTGTCTGGAGTTACAAATCTCGCCCTAACAGCTTACTTTAACTCAAAATATCACCGAAATTTTTCACTTCATATAGGTGTGCTCGTCCATGTCAGCATGGTGAAAGCATTTAATTCCTATTTTATTTTGGTTCGTGAAAATTTTACCAATTAACTGGTTAAAAATATTATAATCGATTAAAGCATTAATCGATTCATCGGGAGGTTAATCGATAGATTTTCCAGCCCTAGCTCAAACGGAACTCTGTGTATGGAAATTATATTTTGTCGACATCGTTTATTGCCAATCGCGTGGCAACGGCGTCACCGTATTACGAAGAAAAAGTATTGTTGTGTGTTGATGTTACGTGTACCGATTGCGAAAAAACATCGTGATAGGTTTAGCTTGAATGCCATCAGCTTTACTAACCCAAATCATCACTAAAGTATGATCCTGATCCAGGAGGCTCGGCGTAAAGGCGATTGAGTCTTGGGCTCGAGAAGTGACATCTTTCTCCCCGCATATCCGTGCACTTCAGTACGCCACAGGGGCAGACAGGTCTTGTTGGATGAAAGGCTGGATGAATTGCAGGAAGGATGGAGCCGTGCTAGACGAGGTCTGAGAAAGGGTTTTTTTGACGTGCCCCCAAAGAATTACCGGAAACTGCAGCGCGTTCGCCTCGAACGGCTCCTGCAGCTTCCTTCACAGATGAAACAAGGAACCGAGACACAACACAAACAAAACAAAAATTATGCGCCATCTTTTTTTAAATTTCATGTTGCTACCCCACAAAGCGTTTCTTGAAGTCCGTCCCCGCCCAATATTCGCGAGTGAAAGCCCCTCGTATATTTCTATTCACGCGTTCCGAAAATAAAATAGTATTTCCTTTCTATTGCTGTAAACCTTTGAGCCACAAATATATTGTTTTCGTTGTTATGGAATCAGACAAAACGCAGTTATTTTGCAATCTACGGTCGAAAACGAAGATGAGCAGGCTGCATTCACTTGGACCGATCGTCTGACGAGCCTCAGCTGATGTCACGGGCCACGTGGCTCAAAAGCTGGGTTCTTTCGCAGTCTCGATCGTCGGGGTCATCGGTCGCGGCGTGATTATTGCTGGACCTGATAAATTAGTTTGCGTGGTGCGCAAGCGCAAATTAGGGCTAAAAGTTCATCAACATTACCTGAGATAGATATTTGACATCTATTTTAATCGTTAAATTGAACTTTCAAATCGTCTTCATGGTGACTATAAATTCAAACAGCAGCGTTCGAGTAAGTTAGAATAAGTTATAATACGTCGAGATAGAACTTCGAGTTAGCGGCACATCCGTTCTCCATATGCTGCACGCCATTTTAGCCCCGAACGAACCGGCCTCACTAAGCGTTCTACGCATGCGTCATGCCGCCAGAACTGTATAGTTCACCAACGACGGCAGGTAGTGCACGAGAGAGCTCGTGCCGTCTGGCACCGTGCTCGCGCATACCTGCAGCGGGGTTTGTCGTGTATGCAGGAAGACTACGGCAGCGTTGGCGTACCGAAACTGGCTGGTGAGATCGGCTTATTGGTTGCCGTGCTTCGTACGAATACAAAAGGGACAAGGGTTGGTAGCCGAGTGCGTTAAAGCATGCGGAGCATAAGGTCGCGCTGCAGAACACAGGCATAGTTGGGCTCCATTCCCGTCCTCTGCCCGTTTCGATGTGGTTTTAGGAGCGTAAGCTCGTGTATCACTGTTGTGTGATGCACGTGGAAGACTTCAGGATGAGTAGATGAGTGGTACTGCATTAGCTAAATTTCGTATCTACAGTGGATACAACAGACGTTCTCTGCGGCTAAGTACTTCCCCTCTGTCTAAACGTACACACAATTTACGAATAACGAATAAAGGTTCATCCCCATAGTAGCGTTTGAGTGTGTCGTGAAAACGTACATTAAAGTTCATTAACATTGGCTCGTTCCCTTTCTTTTCCGTAAGGTTAGGTTATGACTTATGAGTCACATGGACCTCCGGGCTTCGTGCGTCTCGTAAAAAGCTAGACCTCAAACTGGTTGCCAAGCTTCATACGAAGCACGGATGTCAAGGGACTCGTCCCGCAAAGGGGTGTCCAAACAGGACACTACAAAGATCGTCAGGACACACGACTTCGACAAATCGTTCGACGTTCCGCTTCCGGCTGTTCTTTTTGCCGGGGGAAATTTCCCTCGTCAAATCTCTCCTTCGCCAACACAGCCAACAGAGCGTGTGAGTTGACTCTCCGCACCCACGTGATGAGCAGAGCAAGGCCGCCGAGGAGGAAGCGAGGGGCAAATTTGACGGGGGAAGTTTCCCCCCGCCGCAAAGAAAAACAACCGTAAGCGGAGCGCCACACGAATTGTCGGAGTCGTGCGTTTTGTAGTATCCTGTTTGGACACCCCTTAAAGGGGTACGGAAACCAAATTCTAGAGCCCATCTCTTTGCTTGAACATGAAGAGGGTTAAAATAGGACTTCACCAATACCAATAATCCGTAGGATAACGCGAGAAAACGTATTTTAAACTGAATAAAACGATAACCAAAAACCACCTCGTGGATATCTGTGAAGCTTCGATGGAATGTCGTGACGACAACATGTCCGAAAGAGCAGCGCCACAACGGAAAGTACGGTCACTCATAGATATTACTTAGGCCTGAACGTACTACCGAGGTGCTTTGGTGAAGAAAGTAACAGCAGAGTTGGCCACGGTTCGTTTTAGTATCGAGTGGTCTTTCCGGCAACGCTTTTTGAGGTGGTTTGGGGATTGTGTACGCGCGATGTAATATTCACGCTACGAAATGTCTATCTAAAAGGGCCCGAATGCCCACCTTTCCTGATGACGGGATAGCCGCCTTGGTCGACTGTAACTGATAACGAACTCGATCGCTGAAAAGTCAACACAACTACCATTGTTGCTAAAAGGAGACGGCCCGTACGGCTCTGCAAAGCGGCGCGCATGTAAACAAATCGCTGCGGCGTTTTTCGTGGCTTCGGGGATGCGGGAGAGAGCCAACGTCCAGGAAGATAAGTTTTGAAGTAAAGAGTGTCAACAATATCCACGTAAATACCTGTTCGCACTGTGAGCGGAACCGCACTGGCACCGCACTCTTGGTAACCGCTTCGGGAACGATCATTTACAACCGATTTTCTGAACCGCTGGGCCTCTAGACAATCGGAACTCGATGCTAACGTGACGCTCGGCAGAGAAAGATTGGACCGGCATTGACTCGCTCCCAAAAACTACTCTAACTCGACATGTGTTGGCGTACCATCATGTCGGAATAAAATGGACATCTAAAAAGACGTGTACGTACCCATGTTGCGAAGGCAATCCATATGGCGTTTATTAATTGAGCTCTATAACACAAAAAAGGAGATTGAATCGAGGAGAGTGTCCCTTTTCGACGAGAGCGTTCGTCACCGCTGCATCTGAAAACAAGCTAGGTACGACGAGGGGAAAGACTGGCCTTCTTACCCCAAAATAGAGGTCAGGGTTCAAACTATTCATACGAGAACGGTCCACAAAGGTCGCGTGAGTGTATTCCATTCATCAAGCCAGCCGGTCGTGTGCAGATGGTCTTGTCCCGGGTCGTCGAAGTGTTTTGCTAAGCCTAGCGTCTTCGGCGGTCGCTTGGTCGGTGGGATTGTTGTCGTTGAAGCTTTTCGAGTATCCGTGGTTCTAGCGTTTGTCTCCGCCGCGGCGTTCAGTTTCAAGTACCTTTTTTTTTTTTCTCTCGTTGGGACGCGCACAGAGAGCACATAGAAATGCACGTTGGTCGTCGCGACGACGTAAGCGCGCGATGTTGCCGTCGATGGAGATTTGATCATAAAGAGTGCGTAGCTGTCGTAGGCGTGGTCGTAGGATTTCATCGTAGCGTACGAAAAACTTGCAATAATTTCGCTTCGTAAATACGGATCACTTCTTGGGTTTGCTGTAAGATTGTTTTGTGAATAAGCTCTGTTACCTGTTGGGGACGACGAAAACAAGGCACACGGGTCGTACAAATACGACTCTAGGCCGAATCGCTTCTCGGCCATCATGGCCACTGGTGATGTAGCGGCGTGGCGGCGTCTTCGTCCTTATTAATGTCATCATACCCACCGCTCTCGTCGCGTTAGTCGGTGATCGTACACTTGAGCAGCTCCGCCGCTCCGCCGGCTCCGCGATATGCTACAGCCCTCGGGTACTTCGACTAAGCGAGATTGTAACACGTTGACGCCTCCAAGTGGCAAGACTCTTAACTACGGTACGCTTGGCCCTCCGAGGCATGATGACGTCAAGACCGCGCCGCATCGGCCGGATATCCCGAGATGCATCGCGCTCTTCGACGGCTGATTTTCAAGCGCTCGCCAAAATCCAGTCATTTAGAACGAAAAATATAGCCATCCGCTTAAAATATGACTATGCGATTATCAGTTACAGGTTTATCTGATCCTATTTGACTTATCTCTAGACGTTTTCTGTATATTTTAAGTTTCGATTCAGTATTCCTTTAAGCGGACGTAAGCCCCGGTAACGGTACGCAATGTAAGCAAGCGCTCCTGCGTAAATGGGCCTTCCAGTTTCTATACGGCGTGTCACGGGGACACCCGTGTTTCGTATGAAGCGTGAAAATTATTTCGAGGAGCAGCCTTGCACGCCACATACGAAGCACACATGTCCGGCAACTCGCTGTCATAACTAGTATCTTTGTCGAGTGAAGATATGAGAATGGGTCTCTACTCACGGTAGTATGTCGACGTCACTTTTCGCAGCGTAGTAAAACGCTACACCGTCTCGGGCAAAGTCACTTGTGGGTACAAACGAAGCTCTCCATTCAATAGCCGCATTTCTCGGGTTAAACGGGTGGATGAGTGAAGGTCCTCCTAAACACGTTAAACGTTCGCTCGTATGCAAGCTTAATCATTCAGAGGCGACCTCCCAATCACTCGTGATTGCACGAACCTCGTACCAAATCACACACAACACACACGCCAGCCGACTCCGCCGGGAGTTAATCTTGAAATAAAGTCACCGTTTTGTTTTCTGTTGTCTATTCTGGCCATATCCTCACAATCTTTGGCCACACACCCTTAAAGGTAACACCAAAAGAAAAAAAAAAAACGTCATCGATTTTATAGTTTCGCGAAATGCCATGTGACCTGACTTCTCTTTCATGGAGACTCGGGCCTAAAGTTCTTGCCCGTTTTCATCGCGCCAACATGGTGTCCACCGCTTGTAGACGCCTGCGGCGGCGTGAAAGACTGACCGCTTGAGCCTCAGCGTGTTTGCTGCTTGTTGCGAGAGGACGGGAATCCACTAAAGATGACGTACAACGCTAGGCCTTGTCTTTTGTGCGGTGTTGCCTAAGCACGTCGTCCTATGCCGTGTATCCGAAGGCAATTGGCAAAGTGCTCACCTTTCTCTCGAGCCCTTTTATAGCGCTATCTGTACGGTGCCGTCGACAGATTTAGGAGCAAAATAATTTTGGTGAAATAATACACGAGTATACTATTCAAGCACGAGCTACGCCAAACATGTTTCCGCCTTTCAACCTAACATCGGGACTCCGCTGCACTGACGCAAACTCCAAAAATATCGTGCAATTGAATTATATGTCATGTTTATTCGTGGCTAAAGGTGTGATCAAAGCGGTTGGAATTTTTCTCACGGATGTTTCGTGTTCCGAGCGCCACAACTGTGGGAATTCAGTACAATTTATCGCGTTTTCGCACCGTGACGTTCAGAGCAATATTAATCCGCGAAGCGACACTGCGCTTATTGAGAGTGCCAGAAAATCGTTACTAACTGCTCGATATTCTACTTTAACCCTTAAACGTACAGCTGTAAAAAATGAAAGACGTTTACAATTATTTATAACACCGAATTAGAGCGCATTTCTTGAGTAGGAGGAGGGAGGGGACGGAGGGGAGGGTAATTCCTCCCCGCCCCTCCCCTCCGTACCTTCACCTTCTCCTCACCTGCCATTTAGCGTAAACTTTCCGCTAAATTTCCCACTAATTTTAACGAAAATCTCCTCTAAATTTAGCGGGAAAATGTTTTCCCTAGACATAGCCGAAATAGTTTTCCGTTACATTTAGCGGGAAAAGTTCCAACTAAATTTAGTAGCACCCTCTTTTTAGCGGGCAAATTTCCCAGGTAAATTTAGCTGAAAAATTTCTGCGCTAAGTATACGAGAAACATTTCGCCGCTAAATTTAGCGGAAATTCTTCCGCGCTAACTTTAGCGGGGAAACGTCATATAATACAATGCGCGGTTAAGTCGACGGCGACGGTGACGGCGGCGTGAACCCGGAAACGGGCGCCTAAGAGCTGGGCTCTAAAAAAACTTAAGCGAGTGCGATTGTGAACCTTGTCGACCTTGAAATGTTTGGAACCGGGTTTGTCGTCCTGAAAGCCACAGTCGCAAATGCGGTTTTCACTGAGCAGGACGCTCGGTCGAAATTGCAGTTGTAGGACGCGCAACAGAGCAGGAAGAGAAGATGGCAATGTCCACGTACGACTAAAAAAATATTTACGAAAGAAAAGAAAAGGAAGACAAAGCGTACATTACTTCTAAAACTGCGAGCAATGCGGAAAACACGCTTCATATATTAAATTTTACGCCGCATTCTTTGCACAGACCATACCAAAATGTCCTTCCGAACCTCACATTTTTTACGTATGTTTCCAATGTTGAATCTAGATTGGCATATAAATTGTATCGCACATCGACCTACTTTGTTTTACGTGAATGCACTTTGGTAACCAATTTATTTTATATGGTTTTTACCCGAGCATTTACCTCGCTCAAACCGGCGATAGTCACTGACGGCTTGAGAAACGTACGGCGTGGCAAGTTCTGAGTATGACATCAAAGCTGCGCAGCCAATGAGGTCGGGGCATCGACTGTTAAGTAAGTCCAACGACCACTCACGACGCAAGAAGCATGAACACGATAAACCACAACCTCCGTTTATTGAGCTGTCGGGGACTACACCATCATATATCTGCACGCCGAATAAGAGAATCCAGGGTTCATGTCTCTATTACAGACAAATTCAACAATCACGATATCGTTATTCGTACGCTCTGTCCGTCCACGTCGCATACCAATCCATTCATTCTTTGTTATTCGCACACTTGATTCGTGTAGCCAACTAACTTTATAGCTACTGAAACCTCAGCGGGAAACAGAATATGATTAAGTCTGATGTGTCCCACAATCACCGGGTAGCCCCGCGGGGATTCCAACAGCGCCCCGATAAGAGCGACGCAGTATCAAGCTTGAAGCGAGAAACTGCGTCGTTGTTAGTCACCAACGGCTTAAGAAAGGCAAGGGGTGGGGCATTACGTAAACACCCGTTGCTATTGTGATTCATTCCTTGGCATTTTCATTTAATAACGCCGCAATTTGATTGGTTGTGGGTCGATAATACGGTGCTGGAGACTCTCCACGCCCTGCATGCGTTTGTTCAGCTGTCAATGACTGTAGTTAAGCTTTGTAGTTTACCAGCCATTGCCTGTTTTACTTAATTTCCCTATCTAAATTTATCGAAGAAAATATCCTACTGTTGTACAAGATTTAGTTTCAATCAACAATCTGCCCTCGTTGGTTTTCTTCGAACCTATACTGAGATTGGAATTGTTTCTTCTTGCTCAGCTCTGATCTTGCGCGAAAGAGAATGTGAGTTCTCTCTCACGCTTTTGAAGTGCGGTGACTGCTCTTCGTAATACTTTTCTCTCTCCCCGCCGTCTCGTCTCCTGCGTGTCCTACGCGTTCCGGCAAGGCCATCAAGGTCCCCGTGAATCCGCTCTACTTTGCCATTCCGGTAACGGTGGCGGCCTCTACGACGCTCGTGCTCCCGACAGCGTCGTTGGTCCTGGCCTACGTCTACGATCGCCTCGACATCGGGGTCTGGGACTTGGTGAGGCTTTCTAATCTAGAGCGGCTTCATTGACTATAGGAGTGCGAGTTCCACGTTGTGGAGCCGCCTAGAACGCGTTTTCTACCTCGATGTGTTGTGCCCAGATGGATCTAGAAAATGAAACCCACTCTTCCGACCGCATAACGAAACTACATATAGCGGCAGCTGAAACACCCAAGATTGTCACAGCAGCGGTGAGGACAGGGTGAGAAAATTTGAAAGCACGGCGTTTCGTGGATCAAGGATAAAAGAGTAAGAAAACGTATCTTGCAGGTCAACGTCCGCTTACGCCTAATTTGTAAAAACAGAAGATAACATTGCCGCTCCCTGACGCATTTATATCAGCACAACAAACCAGTTAGTAAGAAAGCCAACGTCATTGGTTTGTTTTTTCTTGCATGCAAAGCCAGTTTTCCTGCAGATAAATGCCACTGGCGCCTGCAATGTCACTTCGACTTTTGGCTAAAATAAGGCTGTGTGGAGCGCCGGCTCATAGATACATTTTCTTTCCTTTATTTTCTGAATCTCGGTAACAACTAGTTTTTAAACTTATAATCCTATCCCCCACAGATAGCTATAGCGGAGTTTCAGCCTTCTGCGATGCGTAATTTATTTATGCGAGGCAAAAAACGAGGCTTCATTTTCTTGATCGTGCCTGGTAGATCAATCGTAATGGGACTATGGTTTGCCATCCAGTATTTGTTAACTTTCCCAGTAACGCTAAGCTTGTTTATGACATAATCTCTCAGCATCCCCTATGTCAATCTCCGACAAGTCGGCTGTGCTATCCTAATATATAATTAAAGAAACGCTGACACCCTCAATTTTTTTTTGTTTCGTGATTTATTATGGTGTCAGGAGACTACCCAATCAATATTTTTCAACAGCATCACGCATAGTTTTTATATACGTGACGCAGTAAAAAGTTAAAAAAACAACGCAACTGCTCGAAACCGAATTTGAAACTAAACTGGAAAAAAAGAATAAATATAGAGGTGCAGAGTGCTGCCGGAAATCACGGGGCTGTGCAACATCTATTTTGTTATTTTATTAACGTATTTAAAAAATTTTAGAAACCACTTAAATGATTATCACACTTTGTTTTCCTAGTTTTAATATTGAGTGTGTGCCTTCGATGACCCACGAGTTTGATTATCGTTGGTGGTTGCGTCTAAACCATACAAAACGGCATGTGACCGTGGGGAAGAGCGTGGGCGTGACTAAAACCGGCTTTTTCTCGTTCAGCGGTTTTCAAACGGAAAGAGAACAAATTTCTAGCCGCAGATTGTGTTTTTGGTAGTTGGGCTTTATATGTCATGTACAAATAAAAACCTTGTCGAGCATAAATACCCTGTCAGTGTCTGTTTAAAACGGTGGATGAGCTCACTATTCGCGACAAGATGCAATTCCGGTCGCGCCCTGTTCATGTTTACGTACGTGACAACACGGCCAGCATTTTCATGGCCGTGACGTCACGAGTTGTAACTCCAGGCTACGTATTATTGCCATTCACAAGCGCAAGGTGTGCTTACCAAGCGGGGTGGAAGCTTAGCGTCATCGCGTTCTTAAGGTGCAGTGACACTGCGAATACATAATATTACAGGCACTAAATGAGCTACGTTCAGAGTATCGGTACTTCGTTCCCCGATCTCCTAGTGGGCACCGCCATCTCGGTGCCTAGGGCAGAGCAGACGCAGTTTTGCTCAGCCGCGGACTGCTTCACCGTTCCTGGAGGACGGGAAAACGTTTCCTGCGATTTCAGATAAAGCATCAGATAACTAGCAACCATGACTTCGCAGTGTGACAGCGGCTTTAAACTACAAGGAGAGATTAGAAAGTTTTGCAACTTTCTAATATGACAGGTTAACTCATCGCCCGAGTATGACAGGTTAGCTCATCTCCCTATTTAAACATGGTCGCAATATCAAACCTTCCGGTTCCTCCCTCGGTCTGAATCAGTCAGGTAATTTACTATGGCGTCCTCATATTATTCAAAACTTGAGTATCGGAGCGTGATAAAGTGTTTTATGCAAAGAAGGGAGTTCCGGCAAAGGTATTCACAATAAAACGGTGAATGTGCATGCCAGTGAATGTCCTTCGTATGCTACACTAACTCGTTGTTTCAACGAGTTTAAACTTTGCGGTGCGGACGTCCAAGACGACGTAAGGTGAGGGCGGCCCAGCCCATCAACCGATTTGGATCATTCTTCCCGAACAGAGCCTTATCACGATGAATCGCCGAATTAAGTTGCTCTCAGTTGCCACATCAATTTATATTTCGTTCTGGCAGTGCTTTCACGATCATTCATGATGTGTTAGATATGTCAAGGTTCTCGGCACAATAGATGCTGCCATGGAACCTATTGTAGCTGTCGATAGGCACGTAGCTCTCAAGTTTTGAGCAGCGCCCCAGGCGAGAAAAATAGAATATTTGGCTCGTGTTTTGAACATGCGTCAATAGGCCCGTAACACTCAAGTTTTGAACAACGCTCCAGGCGAGCAAAATAGAATATTTGGCTCGCGTTTCGAACATGCGTAAATACGCTTCCCCACTATAGTTTTCTATACTCCGTTTCATTCTAAGTGCCAGCGGAGCAGAGGCTACAAGAGTGAGCTTTCAGTGTCCCTGCCAAGCACGCGCGCTCGTGCAGTGCGAGCATCGTTCAGGAGGACGTGCTTTTGCGAGTAGCTTCGGCTTCGCTATCACGTAAAGTGAAACATACGTGCTCGCGGAAGCTATGAAAGAACGCAAAGATGAAAGGAATGTTTAATGGGACGCTGGGACCGCGAACTGCATAATTTTTTCTTTTCTTTTTTTGAGACGTTTTGTTATCACGCACCTACTGACGCTAACAGATGCTTGTATTCGAACGTGGCACGTGCAAAATCCAACGCTACAGCGCCACACAGATGGTGCAGCCAGCGTACCATGGTCGCGTCTTGCGCAAAGCGTCTTTCACATGCACGCGATTTGGCCCTAGAGCGGCGCGATTTCTGCCGTCGCGGCAACTCGTGCCGCTGAACCGCTGGTGCTGGCCAGAGCGCCGCGACGGCAGAAATCGCGCCGCTTTCGCAGGTTTCACATGCAGCGATTCCGCCGCCGAAATCGCTGCCGCTAGCGGCGCGGCGGCACGGACCGTGAGGGTTTCATTTCACATGAGCGTTTTTTCTGCCGTTGCGGCCATGTCTTCCTTTTGAAAGCAGATGCGATCGCTTTCCTGGCCTCAGGGCTCATTCACACTGGAAGCGGATCCGCGTTCGCGAAGCGGTTGCGAACGCGGTTGTATAAGGATTCAGTACAATTGCACGCGCATTTGATGACATCAAATGCGCGTGCAATTGCTACTGAATCTTTATACAACCGCGTTCGCAACCGCTTCGCGAACGCGGATCCGCTTCCAGCAGTGAGATGATTGAATCTCTTCCCAGAGTTTCTCTTTGGTCCCATTGTTTCTAAATGTTTTGAGCTGGGCGTCCCAAAGAACCCGACGCTTCGACACTTCACTGATAAGCAGTTCATTGAACTGGGCGCGATACATTTTGTCTTACTTGGCGGACGATCTGTGTTCGAAAAGACATGTCAATGTCGCTCAGTTCTTCTTCGTCTTTTAATTTTCTCACTAGCGCTCGCACGAGCCGCTTCCGATGAGCGTCTCTTGCTCTCGCTACAGTTGGCACTCAGGCGAGGAAAGTAAAAAAGAGCCGTGTGTTTCATTCAGAAAACAAATTCCGAAGAAGGGGACAGCAATCACCCTCCTCCATAATCTCCTGAACAGTTCCGACGCCACTGCCGAAGCAAAGAAGCTCGACCCGCCGGAGAAAAAGAAACCGCAAAGCAGTCGCTTACGTACTTTCCTCTCTTGTCGTCTTCTTCAAGAACGAGAAAATGCTGCCGTCCTATGCGCCAGCTTTCCCGCAATGTTTCTCCTTCTGTCACGTGATTTCCCGCCGCGCTGTGAGTGGCCAGCTGGGAAGCTGCCGCTCTGCCGCGGCGAAAAATTTCCAACCCGGTGGAACCCTGCCGCTCAGCCGCTGCGGCTGGCCAGAGCGCCGCGACGGCAGAAATCGCGCCGCTCTAGGGCCAAAATCGCTGCATGTGAAACCCGCTTAGCGGGTTTCACATGCAGCGATTCCACGGCCGAAATCGCTGCCGCTAGCGGCGCGGCGGCACGGATCGCGAGGTTTCATTTCACATGAGCGTTTTCTGCCGTTGCGATGGCCAATGTTGCTTGCAGCAAGCAGATGCGATCACTTTCACGGCCTCAGTCACCTCTTCCCAGAGTTTCTCTTTGGTCCCATTGTTTCTAAATGTTTTGAGCTGCGCGTCCCAAAGAACCCGACGCTTCGACACTTCACTTATAAGCAGTTCATTGAACTGGGCGCGATACATTTTCTTACTTGGTGGACGATCTGTGTTCGAAAAGACACGTCAATGTCGCTCAGTTCTTCTTCGTCTTTTAATTTTCTCACTAGCGCTCGCACGAGCCGCTTCCGATTAGCGTCTCTTGCGCTCGCTACACTTGGTACTCAGGCGAGGAAAGTAAAAAAGAGCCGCGTGTTTCATTGAGAAAACAAATTCCGAGGAAGGGGACAGCAATCCCCCTCCTCCATAATCTCCTGAACAGTTCCGACGCCACTGCTGAAGCAAAGAAGCTCGACCCGCCGGAAAAAAGAAACCGCAAAGCAGTCGCTTGCGTACTTTCTCTGCTTGTCGTCTGCTTCAAGAACGTGAAAATGCCGCCGTCCTATGCGCCAGCTTTCCCGCAATGTTTCTCCTTCTGTCACGTGATTTCCCGCCGCGCTGTGAGTGGCCAGCTGGGAAGCTGCCGCTCTGCCGCGGCGAAAAATTTCCAACCTGGTGGAACCGTGCCGCTCTGCCGCTGCGGCTGGCCAGAGCGCCGCGACGGCAGAAATCGCGCCGCTCTAGGGCCAAAATCGCTGCATGTGAAACCCGCTTAAGAGTTAAAACCGCTGCATGTGAAACGTGCGTAAGTCTTCTCCGGACGCGGCCGCGCCCCCTCACCAGAGTGACGGGTCTATACGCTTCCCCACTACAGTTTTTCTTTACTCCGCTCCATTATAAGTTCCAGTGTAGCAGAGGCAACAAAGAGGGAGCTGCGAGCCTTCAGCGTCCCTGCCAAGCACGCGCGCTCGTGCAGTGTGAGCGTCATTCAGGAGGACGTGCTTTTGCGAGTAGTTCCGGCTTCGCTATCACGTAAAGAGAAAGATACGTGCTCGCGGAAGCTCTGAAAGAAAGCAAAGATGAAAGAAATGTTTAATGGGACGCTGCGGCCGCATACTGCAGAATTTCTTTTTTCTTCTTAGACGTTTTGTTACCGCGCATCTACAGATGCTGACAGATGCTTGTATTTGAACGTGGCATGTGCAAAATTGAACGTTACAGCGTAAACCTTTCGGTGGACATCTACCTGGTTACGAGTTACGTGCAGAAACAACGGCCGCTTTAAAGAAGCCAACAACACTGGGCAACTTGCAAGAAGACGAGCAGGGACGAAAACAGTCACCCGTGAACCAGGGGCCGAACTGGCCTTAAAACGTCGGGCTCCGTATTATTTTTTGGTTAGAGATTTCGTTTTACATTAACGTCACAGCACCACACGCATGGTGCAGCCAGCATAACATGGTCGCGTCTTGCCTAAGTCTTCCGGACGCTCTTGCGCCCCCTGCCCCAGAGCAACGAGTATATACGTCCAACGTCGCCGTGAACAAAGACGGCGACGTCACTCGATGGCACGAGCCCGGCGGCACGTGGATTAAACAGAACGTTTTCACCTAAGCTCGGAGTCGGTCGCACCATTCTGCCGTCCTCAACATCGAACGCGCTACAACGGTGACCAGGCACGCAGGATTTTGTTTCGGTGGCCGGCCATGACAAATGCTGATGAGGGGAGGGGGAGGAGGTCCCAGCAAAATGGGATTTCGGGGGGCCGCCCCATGGTCCTCCCGGATACGTGCCTGTGGTGACCAAATGTGATGGTCGGCTCCGGCACCTGCCATCCAGGGGGACGTTCTCTGCGGCCCGGGGCATTGCGACGGCGTGGTATTTCCGATGTTTATGTGGGAGGCACACCTACCACAGCCCCCGCATCCGGAGCCTCCGCCATCACCTCTGCACCGTCACGTCTGCCGCCGGCATCTCTCAGCAACGGGCAGCGACCACCTCGCTCACCCCGCCGGCGCGGCGATTCTACGTTTGTTGGCATTTCCGCCACTGCCGCAGCTTCTGGTTTCTCCCCGGCAGTCGTGCCCATCTGCGTAGTGTGGTGTGGCCTGGCACGGTCGCGTGCTGCCGCGTCATGTTGGGCGGGCCGCACCGCGCCACGCTGGGGCATGGCAAGTCGCGGCTCACCAATCTGTTCATTAGGCACGTCGCTGACCGACCAAGGGCTCTTCGTCACTGCTAGGTCAGGCATCTGCTCTCCACTCGGTGCGTCATCTCCGGGAATGACACTGCATCGGTCTAGCAGCTGGCCGCCATCGCCCCTGGAGTCCGAGTGGGGATAGAGGCCGCTAAACTTCGGAGCCACAGCACTACGGAATCGTTGTTCCCGCTGTCTCCACTTCACCTGACCTCAACCTTAACCATAAACTGCCCGGCCCCCCACGCCGTCTTCAACGTCCAGCGCTTTCTGCCGCGTCATTCCACTCACAGCACGCCAACCGCAATAGCGCTACTCTTAAGGCCGGTTCAGACATTTGCGGTTGAGTGCGTTTGACTGCGTTGCGGCGAGAACCGAAAGCGAGTCACCGGCACATCTGTGCTTCGTATGAAGCGTGGAATACAATTCAAGGATTCTTCTTGGCACGCGATATAAGCAGCAGGGATGTCCTGGCGTCTCGCTGCCGCAACGCAGTCAAACGCAGTCAAACGCAACTGTGTGAACCGGGCTTTAAGGTGTGTTCACACATGAAGCGGAGCGCTACAAGCGTAGCGCTGACCTCGCGCTAAGCGCGTGCTGACGGGAGCGTTCACCAGCTTTGTATCGCACCGTCAAAACTGTTGCTCATGGCAGACGATAAGTAGCTGACGGCACGTGAGGAGCGCTGCATTAGCGCTTCGCTGCATGTGAGAAACCGACCTTTAAGAGGCTAATTGGCTGCTGATCAGAAAATCGCTTCGTCCCCTGCAGCCTGCTGCAGGCCTACACGCGACGTCTCTAGGGGGGAGCTATCTGTAGCTGTCAATATGTCCCGCATCGCCACCAACAAAGGCAATGACGCCACTCGTTGGCACGAGCCCGGCGGCACATGGATTAAACAGAACGTTTTACCCCAAGCTCGGAGTCGGTCGCACCACCTCTTCCGTTTTCAACATCGAACGCGCTACACCTCTCTGCGCGAGATATACACCACCGCTTGCATTCGTCAAGGGAGCTTCTTAACCTCTATGAAAGCGAGCGAGAAAATGCTTTCGCCCTCCTTGCCAGTCGCTTCTCTCGCCCCCCCCCCCTTTTCCCTCTTCCCCAAACAAATTGAAGACGCAACACTCGGGAAGGAAGGACAGAGCGACAGTATTTCGGGACGCGAAGAGGATTCTGCTGATTGATTACCTGGAAAACAGCAGGACAATAACAGGCCAACGTTTTCCGCAAACTGCGTGACACCATCGTGGAAAAACAACGAGGATTGATGACAAGAGGCGTCCTGCTTTACAGCGCCCCCGTTAACAAGTTTTGCGCTGCCCAGGCTGTCATTCGAGAATGTGCTCTCGAAGAGCTTGATCATCCACCCTAAAGCTATACAGTCCCAATCTGCCCCCAGTGAGTTGATTTTAAATCCGAAATCTGCCGAAGATACCTCAAGACAACAAGGTTCAATGATTTGAACGCACTGCAAACTGCCACAGAGCAATACTTTAACAATTTTGTATTGCGAGGTTTTAGAAGTTTTTACAGACAAATGGGAGAAGTGCATTAGTACGAGGGGAGATTATGTTAAAAAAAAAAATTTATTTTTCAAAGTCCTGGTGGTGTATATTTTTTAATATGCGAGTTGCAAAACTGTCTGGTCTGCCTTTCTTCCAATGGTACACTCAATTGTCTGACACTACTGTTATTTCCATCGATGAAAGCAGAATTATTTTTTACTAAACACGCCATAGTATACATTTCGCTAATCGTGAAAAGCCGACCGCCGTAACTCTTTTAACCATGCATGCCCCTAATGCTCCGTTCACCTTCAAGCTGACAGGGTTCTGGACGCCACATGCTCATTGGACCAGACGGACGTCTATACTCTTCGCCCCGTGGCCACGCTCCCACCCTAACCCCGCGAAAGCGGTATCAGCTGATGAAAGAAAGGCAGCTATTTTCACGGCAAGCGTGTACCTCCCAGTCACTGTCAGCTTAGGCGTGAACGGAGTACGTTATGCATCATGTGACGCTCATACTGGCGACACATCATTCGCAGGTGCTATGCGGCCTGCTGGTGAAGCTAATCTGCGTGGCCATCATCATCCTGACGGTCAGCACGCTGGGCAACTTTATTTTCCACTGGACACTGCTGCCCCCGTGGATAGGTCATGACATCGTCACCAATGCCACCGTCAGCCACTGACCGCGTTGGTCACGAGTCGACACCACGTCGCAGATGATTCGCTATGGATCCCCTATGGTACACTGTTGGAGCCGCCTTGGCCCTTCAGCTCAAAAGATGTACACGGTGTCTGGCCATTGCTGGGATGGGGTACCATCGACTGCTTTTCTAGAGTGTAGTGTTGCTTTTGTCGGGATTCATGCGCCGTAGAGCCGAGAGGGACAACACGCCTGCACAGCTACCAGGGGATAGACTGATTGGCACCAGCTTTGTTTTTCAAGTGATTGGCACAGCTCCCTCATATATGGCGCCAAAGGACACAAACACTATTGAGCCTGTTCGTTGCAGGCGTTTTGTATACTATTTTGTAGATAGGTTCGACCGCTTGTGCGATTTAAATACGTGTTTAGTCACATATCTTTGCAGAGTGTTGCATTATCGACACTGTAAAATGTGTCTTCTTGCTTGAATCACATTGGATCATACAGCTACGACAGTAACTAATTAAATAGCGAACTACCTATTTAATCAATCATGTCGATTGCTCCCTTTGTATTGAACAAGGAATAGCCCATAAACCATATTCCGCAAGTGCTGCATGTTGAGTGTCTTTTTCTTTTCTTATTTCATTCCACCAGAAAACATTTTAAATTATGACATGTCTGTGTGTGTGTCTTTCACTATACGTTTTGAGCGAACGCAGTAAAGATACCGCAATAGCCTTCACAAAGCATGTCTAGCATTTGCACATTGAAAACGTTTTCTGCACTGTAAATACATCACTGTACTTCCGAATGAAAACGACGAAACATAAAGAAAACGCCACTACATAAACTGATCGATTGCGAATGAGATGTTCTTTTTGTGACCAACCAGATGACGTGAGGTCAGTACTCAATTTATCTTTGATGCTCGTGGGGAGGAGAACCATGTCAAGCTACAACTGTCTGCTTTTTTCTTCCTTCCCCTCTCCACCGGGATGACGTGAGGTCACTAGTTAGTAGATCTAAAATGCAACCAGACGTAAATCCCAGAATCATATATTCACGTTCGAAATTTATGAAACAAGCGAAAATTACTTCCTGAGTTAAGTTCTAATTAATATAGCTAAAAGTGCCCACAAAGCTGGAAAAAAAATATTGAAGATTCCTTAGAAAGCAACTTGGGACGGGCTGATTTTCCGCTTTCTAAAATCCATAAAACAATACTTATGCACGAAATCACATCTATGACGTCACTTCACGACGGTGGCACTGTCCCAACGTTTCAAGTGCAAGTTTTTGCGCATTTTGAACGCGCGTGTTTGAGATTATGTTTGAGTGTAAGGTACTACCAAGAGCAAACTCACGCACACGATTATTGAGTTCCGCTTCAGCTCACACACGATGAAAGAGATGCATGCTTTTTCAAATGAGGAGCGCACAATTTTTCCCGCGTCAACAAGCTTGTTCAGGAAACATAAATCGATGTATAGAAAGGGTCGAGACATTCGCCTTTTGTTATTGTAAAAAATCTTTATTGAGGTCAAAGCCTGCAAATTGTGACCGTTCTTTAGGTGTGCATTTATAGTTGACTAAACTGCTTATTGATCTCTATACCACATAAAATAAGTCTTAGAATTATTCCAGTTTTTACGCTGAAAGGACACATTTCTTGTTTTATTCTGCTTTCATTAATAGCTTTTGAGCACAGCAATTTTTTTCTTTTCAATTTACAAAAAAGAAGAAACTTATTGTAGAAGATTCGAACTTCAAGACACGAAAAAGTAGCAAGCAGTCGTTTTTGGTCCGACATCAAAGAGTTTTGTTGGCAACCCTGAAGGCGACGCGGTGGCGCTTGTCCAAGGGATAGAGGTAGAACCAGAATAGGCCCATGGAGATGAAGACGGTGCCAAACCACAAGACCATGATGAAGAGCAAGGCAACTCCCGGAACCAGGGTCCCTGGGGCAGGTCGCTTTGGCGGCAGGAATGCGGCCTTGTGAGGACTCGAGACGGCCTGTCGTAGAAACCAACGATGTGCAGTGCTATTCCAATAGACCTAGCGTGCCTCAATGGCCTTCTGTTTAGGGTGATGCCACCCTTTGTAGTACCCGATGCCGACAGCACGCGCTCACAGAGAAAATACAAAGAAATCGCCGGAAACAAAATGTCGCCGTAGCACAGTCAGCGCCACGAGCGCGTGCAGGGACACGCTCTTTCACGTGCTTCAGAACAAAAAATAAAAAGAAGAATTGGAAACAAAATGGCCAGATGTCATCACCCCAAGCAAAGCGCACATGAAGGCACCCTAAATAGACCTATTGCTATATTACCCAAGCATCAAAGAGAATGCAGGGGTTGGTGTTCTACGCGCCGCAAGTGCTGGCCTCAGCAGAAGTAAAGTTTCTATAGCAAATTCCTAAAACAAATGGCATCTTGCACGCGCGTTCGTCAACGCTTTATTTTGGTTATTTACTTTGAATCTTTTATACTCGGAGAGGCGTGCGTGTGTGGCGCGTGGAACACCAATCCCTGCATTCTCCTTGATGCTTGGGTAATATAGCGAATGAGTCTATTTGTCTATAAAGGTTGTTAACTCTCTTTCCTTGCGTCGACGAGCGCACGCGCCTGATCGCGTTGGTCGACTCGTCATGCGCAACGCCATGTAGCGCAAGTAGCCCAGCGCGCCTTGGCATAATCTCACGACGGAATGGAGCATGCTCTATTCGCGTTGTGGACTAGCGCAGACCGACGACGGTGGCTATCCCAGAAACCATCGCTCGAGCGCCTTACCTCGCGAATCCGAATGTCGGGGCCACGAGGGCCAGTCGAGAGTGCGCGAGTCGCTCATTTCTGCGATCTGAGCCTGCCGTTCTTGCCGTGTGTCCTGTGCTGTTCTCGTGTTCCCGTGTTGGTGTGCATATATAACGTTCCTGCGCTCGGCTGGGCGAGTGTGTGCTAGAACGTGGACTGCTCCGAGATACGCTAACCCCGAGGCTCGTCAAGCATGTCAGCCTAACGAGCCGGTAATGGTGGGGTGTCACAAAAAGCTGGAAGCTCTATTACACGCCAAACGTAGGGTTAATTAGAACTAAGGATGTCCTATTGTGCGTGCCATATATGATCATGTGCTAGCCGTGCGCACCGGCAGCCGTTCTCGATTGAAAGAACAAGCGCCGTTGAATGTGTGGAAACGTTGGATCAGTGAAACGCCTGAACTATGTGTTTAGTAGGCCAGAATTTCTCATTTTTGGTATCTGCTTGTAGTGATAGTAGCGGTACTCGACAAAAATGGGACTGAATCCTGTATTTTTTGTATGGGCGCTCTAAAGTGCGCTTACAATTTCGAAGCCTACATTGCGATTTAGGCATCGTCCGCTCCCTTCGGTTCCTGTTCTTTGAGTCAACGTGAAAGCCTACTACGATGATAACACACCGGCCACCTGTCAGAAAGCGGTCACTGTGGAATATCAAGAGCATAGTTTTCGTCAAAGCATTCCGGCATTTTCACCGGAATCGCTTGGATGACCACTGGCGTACCTGCCAAGCGGCCTATAGCTTCGACGGACGCGATATTATATTTTTTTTGTTTCCATCCACATTTGTGTGACATTTGCGAGAAATGAATGCTTGTTTGCACACGTTATCCCAATCGTTCGCTCGTTTTCGAACTGCTAACCACTTCCCCGAATCGCTGTTTTGAAGCTTGACTACACGACACGGCCGAATCGCACCGACCGATTGCATGATTAGTAACGACCAGGAAGCGGAAATACGGTGTAGATAGAATGCGGGTGCCACAGAAACGCGCATGCTCCAGCAGGTTCGGTTCGTGGGGGCGCGCTGGACCAGAGCGTACCCTGAACTATGCTGGACTCTAAGCACGGTCGTTAGGGCGCTTTTTGGCGCGACGTGACATGGCGCAGTGGCCGACGAACGTCGGTCTGCGCCGGTGCGCGTTGCGTTTCGCGACGTTCGTGTATAAACAGCCCTAAACAGAGGCGCGCGGGGCTTTCTCCGGCGACCGCTGGACTGGTGGCATTCGCGTCAGCTAATCTGGTCACGTGGGCAACATGGAACGTTCCGCTCGAGCGGTGTCGTAACACCTCTCCATCGTGCTAATGTTGGTTCGCATATCGGCTGCGTGCTATAGGCGTTTCAAAAAAGAGAGTGTGGCCAATGCCATCTTGAGTGTTCGTGCGTATTGCGCGTGCTTTCCTCGATTTTCGAAGCGGCGAACGCGCACGTGCTGGGTTGTGAAGATCGGACGCTGGACTGAGATTTGTAAACATTGGAAAGGTCTACTGTGCACGTATCAACAGATCGCTTTTCCCCCGCATGGTTCCGACAAGCTTCGAAGCTTTATTTTTTGTTTTCTATTGCATACGGCGGCGTTTTCGAAAGCGCGCGAGCAGCCTGCCGCACATTCAGCGGCAGCCACATCGAATGGGCAGGACACCTCGAGAGGACCGTTCCATGCTGCCCACGTGACTAGATTAGTTGCCGGGATGCCACGCAGTCTAGAGCTCGCGGGAAAGCCGCGCGCACCCACCTTACAGAGAGCGAGATTAGCCAGCACCTCCTAGACAACTTTCAAGCCTGAGCGTCACGTGACATGACGTCACGTCCGGGAAGACTGCCACGGGTGCTGATTGGATCTGAGTGTCGCGTCAGCGTTCACGTGGAACTATGATAGGAAACAAGCCCCACGACAATAGAAGTTTTAGAACAGCGTAAGGCCCTTGCGTCAGCGCTACGTACAACCACGCTAGCTGTGCACGTAACGTTACGGAATGCTTCGAACGCGCACTTGTAAGTATAATAATACTATAATAATAATACTTTATTATTCCGTTCCTCAGAACGACTGAAGTCAGTCTTGGTATGAGTCACATGCGTACAGTGAACAAAACACATGCGGGATTGCTACATGACTATGAATCGTAGAGTGAAATTTCAAGTTCACGTTTAAAACAGATGAAATCTGTAAAAGCATCTGCAAAGAAGATTTCGATGAAATGTCATTAAAACAGAGCAGTATAGCTGGAAGGCAAACGCATACGTAAAGAGTTGCAGCGCCATCTAGATGTGCTCCTGCCAACTGCTTTAAACAATCCAAGGCGGGTACACGGTCAAGCCAATTTAACACTGCGAATCCCCTCGCTATTGCTACAAGTGCGTGAATCTCTTTCCGGTTGTCTGTTGTACAAGTGTTTTGTCTTTTTTTTTAAGGCTGTGCGACCAGTAGTTTGATTTATGGTTCGCTCAAGTGTGTTGGAAGATCCCTACATCTTATGTTGGCCTCGTCATTTGCTTGGAAGCTATGCAATCAATACGTCGCACCGCTCGCGTACCGACCGCAGCAAAAACACCTTTTTGGGTTCAACGGCGTCGTCAACGTTCTTGGCTACCGACACCCACCTTTGTGGACACTCGAAACGGTTCGTCGCGTTGATTTCTTTCAGAAGGTTGTGGGGTGGCCTGTCAACACCGCCCTATCAGGCCGAGTTCCACTCGCTCCGAGGAAGTCACACGGGGAGGCGCTTACCATTGGGAAAAGGTTTTATATGTACTTAAGTTCAGAGTCCAATGAAGAGGAGGGCCAAGGTTGTTTAGTTGTCCGGGTCTTCTGGTGGAGTCCTTGCTCGGCACCGGCCCTTTCGTCTGTCTCCAGCTCCGAACTCCGCGTGTCCTCGCCCGCCACGAGCCTCGCCTTTTTTCTCTTCTTCTTTGTCTTTCTTCCACAAGGTTGAGGTCATCTTCAAAGGTGAAGCGAACCCGTAAAACGTAGCACTTCCACTGGTTTGCCTCACCGCCGCCATTTTCCAAACTGGAGTAGTCTCGCTTTGCACACGCGCCAGATTGAGCCGCCATAGCCAACCTTCTCCTGTTTTACCGAAATGCCGAGCCACTGAAGCGGGCGTTGACGAGCCTCCCACAGGGGCCTATTCTGGGGAGGAGGACACAGTAGCACCTAAGTCGCAATACCCTGTCCAGCTGTGGCAACGATGACGTGAAGCGAACGTAATAAGAGGAAACAAAAACTGAAGGTTGGTTATGGCAGCGCCCATGCGCAGCTGCTGCAAACATCTATACGCAGGGGCCTCTGCGTACGCTCGCCAAAGCGATAGCGAGCGTACGTACGCATAGCTCACCGCAGTACGTACAGTATGAGCTCATGCGCAGTATGGAGGACGCAGCGATTAACGCTAACGTAGGAGGCTTACGTTCACTGCTATACGTATTACTAAAACTCTCTAATGCTGACGCGCCACTCGCATCCAATCATCGCCCGTGTTGGCCTCCTGGACGTGACGTCATGTCACTGGACGCGCAGGCTTGAAAGCTGTCTAGGAAATGCTAGATTCCCAATGGTACCTACGCATTTTCCGAATTGTAGTCGGCGGATTAAGCATATTTAAAAGTCGCAATTTTACGCCGTTATTCAAATACTCGTATTTCTAGATCGTTCATTATGACGAGACGTTTGTGCAAAACATCGATGATGAGAAGTCGCTGACGAGGACGCGTATGAGAGGAATCGGTACGTGCACTACTACTCCAGTAGGCAGTGAAGGACGAGCACTTTCAATAAGAATTGTTGTTTGCTGACACCTTGATTTTTAAATCATTGGGTGGATGGGGCCAGCATTTTCAATTCGAGACGATTTGTAGGTAACTTCGCATCCTTTGTCACGGGGCACATGTTGGTCATAAAACGAGGTGAGTTAAACGTTAAGGGCAAGCTTGATGAGACGTGACCTTCGGTTACGTAGGAAGTTCGAGACGCGAAGGCAGCGCACAACAACTTGTTTGAAGATAGTCAGGCAGTCTGAACATTCTTGGGGCGGAATTCTCGTCGCAACATATACGCAGTATTGTAGTCTGTCCTACGTCGGAAGCGCGGAACGCCAGATGTTGTTCAGAAACACTTTCTTGCTCGTGGTAATTTGAAAACATTAGTATATTGTAACCGTAGTACCACTACTACCACGTCGTACCGAGATTACGTACCGTTAAAAATGAGGCTGAGCAAACCGTAAACTTAGATCTCGCGGCCGAAAAAAATAAAATGCTTTAGAAGAAGACGGGTTGGTTACCTTTAGAGAGTTTTAGCGTACCGTTACCGCTGGCTTCAGCGTAAGCTTAACAACCGGGAGCTCGCGCTGTGACAAAGCACGCTTTTCAACGTGCGCCAAGAGCGTTGCCTTCTCACAGTAAACTGTGGCAACGCTAAGCTGAAACACCTAATACAGAGTTTTATGCAGTGCGTCGCTGAAAGGTGCTAATGCCGTCACTTCAAAGCACGGTTGTGCACGCGCTCGCGGGGCCCGCTACCCGTATCGTATGCTAAATTAAACCTAACTACTAAGTTTTCTTCGCGGTACGTTTCCCGGTCGGTTCAGGAACGTGCGATAACAGCACATATTTTTTACAACGGAGCTGCTAAGGGCTGGTTTCCCCAGTTTCGTGTCCGGTACCAAACAAATGTCGACACAAAACTCTGGACAGCTACCGCCATCTATGAGCGACGACGGCAACCAGACAACCAGTCTGGTTGCCGCCATCGCTCATAGATGGCGGTGAACTTTCCAGCTACCATAGAAGAATGGATAGTTGGGCGAGTTGGTGGAAATTCATCGTAGGAAACAGCGCACAAAACAGACGAGGATGAAGAAGAAACACACGGGGCGAGCTTACATCTTCGCTGGTCTTCCTCCTTTACCAGAGTGGAAAGGCTGAAAGTTTTTATGGGTTGATTCTGCCGTCCTGCTACGAAGATGCCGCCGCCGCAGTCGACTGCATGCGCAGTCCCGATACGAAGATGCCGCCGCTGCAGACGACTGCATGCGCAGTCGTATAGAGTTGCGGAGTAGCGTTGCAGGAGGGCGGACGCAATCCATAAATAGCACTTATACACCGCTTCACCTCACGATGGACTGCAGCGTACTCTGCGAGCCATCCCAGCCAACCCAGCCTTGTGAACGCATCACGTGACCAGGCTTCCCGCACGTCGCTGCCATGAAGTTCTTATAATGTACGCTTGCTGTTCAACTGGCGCTAGTGTCCTGACGGAAAATTAAGCAGACAGCAACCAGTCAAAAATTGACTTCCGGTAATGCATATTCAATGAAAAAAGTGAGTGCATTTTCGCCCTGCGCTCGATCGTAAGAGCAAATATCCCGAAAAATTCGTACGTACTAGGTAGCTTGGAACATTTTTCAGTCAAACAGATGAAATAATGTGCCAGTTAGGGAGTTTTTCTTTCAATTTGTCGCATTAAAAACGGCGCTAAAACGGCTTCGTACGTGTATTTTTGTGCACTGTCGGACACTTGTCAGCTCGAACACGACGTCGGCGCTTTTCAGCATAAGGGATATACGCGTCAAACGAATGAAGGACATCTTGAAAGCCAAGAAAGACGGCAAGAACTACGCAGTAAGACTGGATCAGTAACTAGCCGTGCATGTACGATCAAAATAAATTGGAGGCCACGTAGTATATTTCGACTATAAATGAGTACCGGTTTATTCTTCCTGCTCTGTGCGAAGATGCTTGTTCTACGTTCAAAATAACCGCCGCACGCTCGAAATGTTTGAGGACAAGTGCCCGATGAAAGCTGCCCAGCAGAGAGAGCAATACAAAGAGACAGCTTTTATAGCCCTGGTACTTTATTTTTTACGATTTGAATATTTGTATCCGCTCAGAAAGCTGCACGACGGAGTCATGACCATATAGCGACAGGACTGTCATATTAGCAATATATAAGCTTCCCCGGATGCTGGCGAAACTTGAGCACACTCTATATTCCTTTCGATTCTTATTTTGCTTTGAATCGACGATTGTTTTTACGCACCTGCTGCGGAACAGACGTTTGGGACTGACTCTTTAGCAAAGTTAAACATCGTTCACCAATAAAGAAAAATGCGCTAACTAAAGCAATTGCACTTTTACAATTTTAATCAAGGTACATATCATTCGGTACGACCCAAATAACCAAAGTGTACCATGTTATTTTCCGGCGAAGGAAAAAAATGCACGCGCGTTTTCAATACAAATTCACAGGAGCACCTCAAAACTAGATTGCTTGCCGTCTGCTTCAATTTGCGTCACGGAAGTCGCATAGACACTGGTGCTGGTTGAACCCCTTGCGTACATAATAATAACTCTATGGTCACTGCGGCCATCCTTAAAGTCACGTGAAGCTCATATTGCATTGAATTTACTCTGATAGCTCGTTTCATCCGTCGCGTTCCATCCTAAGGTGAAACGAAGTATAGTATACGTGTTACAATAACGCAACCTAAAATTCAGTAAACTTTTCAGCACAAGGTATAGGCGAACTCCCGTGTATATAAATGAGCGGTACCATAGCCTCCTATACAAGGGATGAGAGGAGAGCCACGTGACTGGCACCCCATAGCGGCGAGATGCCGAAACACACTTCTCCCGAGCGACCAAGTGTGTTTCGGGTCCTCGCGGCTGCAAAAGTTGTGCGCTTAAAGGGCCCTGCAACCACTTTTTGACTGGTTTTTAATTTGCACCGAACCTGAGCGCACTGAACGTAGTAACTTAATTAAACTTTTCTTTTCTCAAATTTCGCTTTATTTTAAAAGTTATAGGCAAATTAGAATTACAAGAACAAGCAAAAAATAACCTGCTTCATGACGTCGTAGGTCCTGGCTTGAGTGGCCGTGAACTAGAAGAGGGGTAGTGAGCCACTCGAGTGCTCACGGCTGCCGCACTCCGTGTCGACGGCTCGAGAGGGCGCCACTAAAGCACGTGTTGGATAGGCTGTATGCAGCGGGCGGCCAGGGCGGCTCGCATTGCATTTGCTGCGCGATTAAAGACTAATTCGGCTATAACACTTCTTTGGCCACAAACAACAGCAAACACGGGGTAAAGATCAGTTCAGAACGGGAGCCACTTCGCGCTGCCATACCGCCAAATGGCCAAATCGCCAGCAGGGCCCGCGCCGAAGGCCTTCGGAACGCTCGGAGCCGGTCGGATCTTCGAGCCGGCATACGACCGCAGCGCCGCCGCGTACATCCGGGACCTTTCCGTGTCGGCGCCTGATCCCACTACTCCTTTCTAGTATGCGCCGCCTTTTCCACCGCTTGGTGGCGGGTATGTCGACGGGTCATTTCTGGTTTCCGTACTTTATAAACTGCATTTGTTTCTTTTTTGATCTAAAATACTCGAACAAAAACTACTTTCATGCATAATTGAAACGGTTCCCGACACTTCTATTTTGTATCTCGACTAAAAAAAGCTCTTAGCGGCTCTGACCAGTAGTAAGGCCAGGACCTAAGACGTCACATATCGCGCGCTTTCGGCAACGCGGGTCGCCCTCGTAGGTGGAGGAGGTTTCCGCGTCGTCCGGTTAAAATATGACGCACTGATATTTAGTTACTCTCTCCGTGCCCGCTGGCTTGCCCGAACCCCAAGAGACGTGGAAACTGCAAAAAAGGTAGACGCTTAAAGGCACCATGAAATGAC
>JAZHYW010042719.1:0-10639 GCA_037355805.1 Ixodes ricinus | reverse complement strand
GAACATGTGTTTATACTATGCTGGGACGCAGTGTTCTTCTGGGACGTGTTGCAGCGGACGCTAAAGAAAGAGTTATGTGTTACGCCCCATACGATTCGTTACCTTCCCATAGAAAAGAACGATCAAGTGCCTTACGACATGTTCCTTGCATTAGGCCTCTATTCCATATGGAAATCCCGTATGGCCCACAGACATGCAGATGTAGAACTCAAAACAGTAAGAGGGTATTTCATCGAGGTGGTTGCGCAGGTTAAATCAGTGTTCTGTCGGTCTGAAGAAACGTCTCCCGTTTGGGCACCACTGTTCGATGATCTCCTAAAGATGAAGGAATTTTAGTGCGCCCGCAAGAGGCTGGGCGGTAAATTTTTGACATCGCATGCATTTGCGACGAATGAGTGTTGAATAAACTGTACAAACGTGTCCAATAAAGAAAAAAAAAGCCTCGGTGGTTACGAGGCGAGATCGCTGGCCTATGGATCCCCATGTGGCGGGTTCGAATCCCGGCCGAGGTGCCCGCAATCTGACGGAGGCTTATTGCGGAGGAGGCGCCGTGTAACCGAGCTTTCAGTTGCACGTCAAAAGATCCCCAGGTGGTCCAAATTAATCCTCAGTCCTCCGCCGGGGCGTGCCAGATGCCCGACGTTGGTTTGGCACGTAAAACCGTCAAATTTTTGTTTCACGTCCTTGTGCAGAGCCACCTAGATTAGCAGAAGGCCTCCGCACTCGCCCCGTGACGTCACCGAACCAAGCCCCTCCGCTCCGCCGCTTGCGCAGCCGGAACGAGCGAGCCGACGCGGTACGCTTTTTCTTTAAAGCTACTTGAGTTACTTCTGAGGGCGCTCATTACAGTTATCCAGTAGTGTGCGACTAGTAAACCATTCAGTTAGGTCTGAGTATGCGGGGAAGTTGAAAACAGATGTTTCTGGCTATTGGAGAAATACAGCAGTGAAACGAACGATCACATGAAAAGGCAGTTGGGAGTGTTCTAGAGAACATTTATTCGCATTTGGCACTCGCCGCCAGGAACAGTTGGAGAATGAACTTAACATTCATTTACAAAACACGCACGGAATTTAATACAGGTCTTCGAGATATTTACAAACACATTTCACACATACAGTCAACCTGAAAGTCATACATGTCTTACACTTGCTATTTACAACTGGCACATTCATCAAAGAATACAATCAGTGTGATAACCAGTAGCCTTGCATTACAGGGATTGATTTTGGAGCTTCGTTCCAACGTCTGAAGTTTTCTCTGCTTAGACAGTTTAGCATGCCCCTGCTTTCTGGTGATGGCATCATTTCTGGTAGCTGCATAGTTTTTCTGGTAGCTGCATAGTTTGTGCAGTGTAAATTTGGAAACCCATTCGGCGATTTATTTTGAATATTAGAGCCGTAGTTCAATGTGTGTATATACAGAATTAATATGTACAATCTATTTACTGAATAAATATTGTATTACGCTACTTTCCTTCAACTATGTGCTTACTAATATAGCACTAAGTGTGAAATTCTTTAATGACAAGCATATATCTAGGTACTTCCAATTTTTCGATTTTGGCGGTCTAAATATGTCACGAATTTGGTCTGACGGAAATATGTACAGGTCATAAAATAATCGAACGTTTGTACACTAAAACAAGTCCGACTTACAAAAGTCTTCCCGTGTGCCTCTCAGTATTTTGTTTGCTAAAAATTATTGGGTTAGGAAATAATGAGTTTTATTATTTTCCTTTAGCTTCAGGATTTCATACAATTTATCACGGCTTTCTACAAATAATCTGGCTCTTAATTAAATAAAAATAAGTAGAGTTATGATATTATAACCCTGGTTCATAATTTGTGCAGTACAGAAGTTCAATGGTGGAATGTTTATTTACACTAAAAATGGAATGTGTGGACTGAATGAAAATCAGTCACATGAAATCATCACAAGTAAGGTCAGTCAAAATAGCGTTAGTGCTTCTCATCATCTCATCATCATGCAACTCATCGTCACAAATTTCATCGAGCAATGAGAAAGCCAGTTCAAGTATTCTTCCTACCTTGTCCTCCTGTTGATGGGCCTTCTTTTTTATGTAGCGCTCCACGTCGTCCAGAAGGTTATCCAGCACACGAACAACACAAATTTCGCAAGGAATTCCACATCATTCGACACCAACGGAGCGTACTTAAAATACACGCGAACGGAGAGATCCTGTGACACTGCCACAGACACAAGCAGCTCAGGGGCTTGCAATGCCGGTTTGATGTGGGCGAAGATGAGGCACGTTTCACATGCTGTTGTAAACCAAAACTTCCTATCTCGCCGCTCGTTAACACGAGAAATCAGTTCACAGAGATTGTGAACTTTGTGCTGTTTTTCTTCTTCTTCAAACGCTGTTAGGGACTCTTGAATGGTTTTTTGGAGTAGCTCATTCTCAGTTCGCTTTCTTTTCACTTCTGGCTCTTCTCGATACTTGCGCGCATCCGAGATATACGAAGGGCAGTCAGGAAAAATGGCTGGGAAGGCGTCTGGAGTTAGCCGCGTCAACTTCATGGGAGCTTCAATCGTTCGTCCATCGCAGTCCGTATACGTGGACGTTGTACGCAGATGCTCCGGTTTGAAGTGACACTCGCAAACCTGCGCGTGACAGAAACAAAACACCAATTAGTATTTCTTGGGATAATTACGAGACACATTGGCCATTCGGAAGGCGCACGCTGGATGCAGCTTACCTTGGGGTCCTTCAACAGCCCCACGTCGACGTCGCGCCGCCGGACAGCCCGCTGCCATTCCGCTCTTCGCTTAACGTCTCTCGGAAAAGAAAACAGGCGAACTGTGGGACCATTGTCGTAGTTCCCTCGACAGTTCGGTACACAACACCGCCCCATGTCGCAGTATGCATTCGTTAACAAAATAAGTTCGTCGAAAACGGGTACTGCAACAAGGAACGGCCGTACGATGACAGAAAAACACGCAGCGCACGTACTGTCAGGAACCCGCAAAATGGCGACGGCTTCCCTCCCGGGTTCGCGTACGACGGTGTAGCAGCTAGCGCCATCTGTCGGGAGGCGAGATAGTTAGGAGCTTTGAAATTTCTGGGGCAAGGTGCGATGACGTCAGAGAGCAGGAGGGGAGAAGTGCGGAGGCCTTCTCCTAGTCTAGGTGGTGTTGGCTTGTGTCATGCTCAGTGTCTAATCACAGACTTTATTTTTAGGTATTGACGTTTTCCCAGCATCGCCAATCGCCGAGCTCGCTTCACACATCGCAGTGATTAGTTATTGAGTGCTTAGAGAGAATGTAGCCCCATAGGCATTTTTTAAGCTCCATACGAACAGTCGCCTTTAAGTGCGATCGATTGCTTTTGGCTGTTGTTCAGTGCTCTGCGCGCGCGAATAGGACATCCGTGATCTGTAGGCCGCGTGCCAAGCTACCATTTGAACTGACTGCCATGCTTCATACGACGCACGGATGTACTGTAACGCGTTGTCATATTTCAACCCAACGGAGACAAGAGCAGTCAAACGCACACAAACAGAACTCTGTGAAGGGGCCTTTGGAGTGTTGGTGAATGTAGCTGCGTAGCGTAACAGATAGGGGAGTCGGCTGGACGAAACGTTAGACGAACCGAGGCAGAACAAATTTAAAACCAAACTGAGGTCAAGCTCGGGCCTAGTTTAGATCAAACTGAATCCCATCTGATTCCATCGCATTGGCTTAAAAATATGATGATAATGCAGTTATTGCAAAGGTGCAAGCAAGCTGGACAAGTATGCCGATAATAATCCCTGGAGAATGTTAACAAGGGGGGCAAAGGACAAACACAAATCTCCAAACCAGCTCTGTGACTGGTGCGCTGCGTGACCGAAAAATCCGCCTGGTCCTGGTATCGAACCAGGGACCTCTCCATTTCCAGTGGAGCGCTCTACCAACTCAGCTAACCAGGAGTTAGACGTCAGTAGAACACCAACATTAGTGAACGTCATGCATTATAAGGTTATGATGATATCTAGGTGGTGTTGGGATATTTGTGTTTGTCCTTTGTCCCTCTTGTTCGCCTTCTCGAGGAATTATTACCAGCATTATCGTCCAGCTCGCTAGAACCTTTGCAATACTTGCAGTATAATCATAACATTAAAATGCAGGCCGTTCACCCTTGTTGGTGTTAGGCTGGTGGCAGCTGATAAAATCCGTTTGCTCTACTGACGTCTAACTCCTTGTTAGCTCAGTTGGTAGAGCGCTCCACTGGAAATGGAGAGGTCCCTGGTTCGATATCAAGACTTGGCTGATTTTTTTCGGTTCCTCACTAGTCCCTAGCTGTGCTTTGAGCTTTGTATTTGTTCTTTGTCCCACTTGTTCCCCTTCCCCAGGGATTATTATTGGCGTTTAAAAAATAGATTGTCCAAGGAAGCCCTCATATGTGTTTTTGTTTCCATTGACAACCATCGAACAGGCAGTACGGACAACCGATGGAGTCACCGATGGCGGTGGTCATTCAGGAAATGGTGAATGCTGAAGTCGCTGGAGTCATGTTCACCTGCGATCCGCTCACCGGGAACCCGGCCTGCATCACCGTCACGGCTAACTACGGCCTTGGGGAGGTGAGTCCGACGGTCCTTTGGGGATCAGCCAAAACAACTTAGAATATTCAGTCAATGAACAGCCTTCGTTAGCTTCATGTGTTTTTTTATCACTGAAAATTAACGTTTAAAAATATTCTTGAGAAATCGTTTAAAAAGATTTAAAATATAAATGTTAAAAATGTATCATTGATTAAAACAATTGAAAATATTTCGAACAAACGCATACAATTTCTACTGGTTTCGTTAGAAATCTCATTATGTATTCTTGAGAGCTTTTTTTATATGTTGAGAGCTGCCTCTGCCGCTGCTGTTGAGGGAGAGAGGGGCACTGCCAAGGGCAGTTCTGTACTGCTTTTTCCCCCTATCCCTCTTTTGTCTTTACTGCTTTTTTCCCCTTATCCCTCTTTTGTCTTCTTGTATAAAGAGAACGTAAAGAAGCTTGAAATAAACTTGAAACCTGAATGGAATGATAGTAGGATGGCTCTAACTTAGCGATTGAGCCTGCGGACGCTTCGAACAACGTTCTTCCGCCGTTTTGCTTATTTTTCAGTCTGTTGTGTCGGCGTCCGCAGAGCCAGACACCTATGTCCTGAAAAGGACGCCAGGCGTGCGACCTGTGTTAGAGTCTGTGCAAGTGGGACACAAATCTCTGTACACGACGCAGACAGGTTTGTGCGAATTTGTCGCGTTTCACGTACTCGTACTACAATTATACATTTGTGCGGATTAGCGCCAGATCCAGCGAGTCGGCTGTTCCAACCAAAAGCCACAAACTCATGATGCCACAGAAACTCTCAAAATGTTTCGCTTCCGGGTCATTGATTAAAGAAACGAATGTCAGTCTACTTAGAAATCACGTGTTTACAAATTGATACATGGCCAATTTAATATTTCCGTCACACCTTGGAAGGTAGTACGTTTCACACTCTGATGGGCCACTTAGGAGTATAAAGGAGACTTGTGCTCGTTATTTGAAAAATATAACGAATTGCAATTACAAATTGTCGAGCCTCAAATGTAATGGATTACCGCTACAAATTGCTTTCACTGAAAAGTAACGAATTACTTTACTCATTACGTTACAAATTACTTTCACGTTACTTTTTCCGTACACTTATCCAGGAAACAATGGAAACAATTTTGATATTTTTCAAAAATGTTCTGTAACACATCTTTTTATTACTCATACGCCCGTATTACGTTATACCTTGCAAAAATAAAATATTGTATTTAAGAGAATGAGTTTAGGTGCACTCCGTTCACCTGTAAACTGACAAGACACCACAAGGTGGAACCACAGTTGCCATCCCGCTAGCTTACGGCCTCCGGAAACGATCCCTGGAATTCTGCGGACAAAACTAGCGGTGAGCATGCTCAGTAGCAGCGTCTACCTCCGCTACAAGATTCGGAGCTAAAGAAGCGATCTACGAAAGCTCCCTTTTGACTCAGGTTTTTTCGTCTGTTATCCACAAGAAAATAAAAACTGGGTTCTAACGTTAAAATGTATAGCCACTGCGGAATGCAGGTGTCCTATCTGACCTTGATGTGTTTCCGTAGATTAGAGTTTATTGTTCTTACTGATGACCAGGTCTTTTTTGGCAAGCAGAGTATGCACTAAAACTCTGTTTCCGTTCTCCTTAATGCCCTGAATTTTGAACATCTCATTAAGAGATGGCCATGGAGACGACGGACACTCCATGACCGAAAACTCGACCAGCCAGAAAAAAAGTGGCAGTTATGGGTTATCGATCGTTCATCGGTTATCATTTTCGTACCAATACTCGTGGAGGCCAGGGGACGGGCGGGCATAAAGAGTGAGAGAAGCGGTGGCCATTGGTCTCACCAAACAATAGAGAATCACACCACTTTTACGCGTTCTCTCTGTTTCTCTGTCAACACTCCTTAGATGGCCTCCCCCCCCCCTCCCCACTCCCCCTTTATGTTGGCAGTTGACTGTAGATTGAGGAGTGGACACGAGTCCACCATGCCCAGACAAGTAAACCAAAATAAGTATCTTCCATACACTAAAAGACGATGCTCTTAGCCTCGCACGGGGCGCTTTTCAGTCCTACCTCAAGAGCGCGCTAGAATACATCAAAGAGAAAGAGAATTTGACTCTCTCCCGCGAGGCTACAACGTCTGTTACGCGAGTGGTGAAACCGCCAATGGAGGGGGTAGGGACCCGCGTTAGATGTCTGTGCAGGTTGCGGTGGATGTCGAAGAAGTTGCAAAGGGTGAAACGGTGTAAAAGACAAAAACAAATAAACACGAAGAGCTTTCTCCTGCCAGGGAGAAGAAGAAAAACACGATGGAAGGCGACGGAGAGCCTACTCGGTGATATCTTTGCTCGATCTTTGTCATTAGTATATTTGTACATACCTTGCCCGTTTTTCTAAGTGGTTCTATAGTGACCGTTCATACAAAAAATCGTGTTTTCTTTTCGGCCATTTTCCCTTCCTGACGATTTTTTTTTTACTTTGTTGAACTTGCTCTCTATATGCTGCTGAATGTTCGGCTCGTATTGCTCCAGTTACTATATTATGCTCATATTTTTTAAAAACAATTAACAAATAATTAAAGTAATTCGTTACCAATATTGTTGTAACAAAATTACATTACAAATCACTTAAAAAGTAACGTTGCAATTACAAAATGACTTGTAAAAATAACGAATTACAAGTGATTCGTTGCTTGTAACGGATTACTTCGCAAGTTTGGTTTAAAGGAACTCACACCAACTATTCCGTACACGAGATTCGCCCCTTGAGATTCATCGTGGAATTTACAGCTGATATCTGTCACAAGCAAAAGTTCAACAACTCCGCCTGTTGCGGCCAGGGAGCAGTGGCCCCAGAGACGCAAAATTTGTCAGAATTCAAATTGACCTAAGTTGGAAAATAAAGTTATTATTATGCTTAGTAGACCAACATTCGTTTTTATAATGTCATTGTATTCTTAGTAACAATTCTAGAAATTGTGTGTGTGTGTTTGTGTGTATTTTTGAATGTGTGGGTATATGTTTGTTCTGACTTCATATTCAGTGGCAACCTATAAAGGGCTGGAAGCAGATGGTTATGATGGTGTTAGTCAGTTCGAGATCGGACCCCTGTTTGTCTTGTTGAGTTGCATTGTGATACGTTTGGCTGCACTGCGATAATTCAACATTGGAAGCTCACCACGAACTATTGTATGTAAGCTTTCGGTTGCTGCCAGGTAATTTTTAATTGTAAGATTTCTGACTCTAATTTGTTCTCTTACATTTGTTTTCATCGTTTTCCGCCTCTGCCTAGAAAAAACGGTGATGGGTCTCGCCAAGCCAACATATGTTTTTCCCCCTAAGGTTTCATTGCGTATACAGATGTACAGACAAGTATAATCAAAGTTTTAATTTAAATTCCAAGTCGAATTAGTTCAGCCCACGACTGCTCCAACCACAGCGCTCTGATGCGACGTTCGAACTGCAAAAATAGCTCACACCGCAAAAAAAAAAGAAGCACTTTGATCATTGATTCATGCACCAGTGCCTGCTGGACATTTAGCCATGTATTCACCACTGAATTGCGAGCATACGGTTTGTTGGGAATAAACGGTCCTTAATATTCTGGTTAGACGACGTACTGCGCTTGTCAACCTCCTAGCTACAACAGAGGTGCCAGACACCACCTTAACTATCTTCCTTGTGTCTAAACCTTCACATAACAACATTCATTTTTTTTAATTTGAATGATAAAACAAAGGAAATAAATGGATGGAGGTATGAAGAGTGCCGCGTTTATAATGAGGGGCGTAGGGACATCATCGCTCTCTGGGGATTCGGAAATGGAGCCTCTCCTGGAGTTTTTGTTTTTGCGCAAGAATATATAAAGGTGCCATTACAAGTGTGCGGTATTTTTTTAAATGTGTCATGCGTTCCGTGCGCGTAACTATTAGGTCGCAAGTCCGCATCTACCATGAAATACGTCATTGTAATTGAAAGTGTTGCGCACTTTCTAATATTCACCAAAAAACTTTCGAAGCATAATTTCAACGGTGACAAAAAAACTATTTCAATTTTTAAGACGAAACTTATGTTTTCATTCTTCTACAAAAGCACAAAAAAGAAAAGTTCAGTGAGTTGTAAAACTCTGCATGCAAGAAGCGACTTCTATCATTCTTCTGGCACCTCCTTTCATGGATCATTTTTAGGATTTAAGGAGCAGCTAAAAGAGTAGCGGAAGCACAACTAACACTGGAACCGAAACGAGAAGAGCTCCACTTCCAAGATTCTAATGACCCGCGGTGCACACAATAATGTTTTGAGATATTATTTGTAAAATCCACTTAGAACACCGGTTCATCAAAAACAAGAAAAAAAACAAGCAAAAGGTGATATAGGAAGAAATATTCCCGCAGAATCCGACAGCGTGGTAATGCTGCCCGTGACCGAAGACAAGACAAAGGAGAAATGTCTGGAGAACAACCAAGTGGAAAACCTCGTCTTCGCGGGCACCCAGGTAAGGAGCAGAATTCTCTTCCGAAATGGTATTATTCAAACCCGAACAGAGCACACGTGGTGGGCTCACGTCTCGTTATTCCAGTCACGCAAACATTGGAGAGTTTTAGTGTTGCGTATAGGAGCAAAAGCAAACACTGCGGGTTTGCGCCAGTGTTGCGTGCACCAAACAGCTCATGCGCGTCGTCGCAATGCGCCAATACAATGCGCAGTTTGGGCCCCGCCCACACGTAGTGACGACGGCGCTATTTCTTTGCGTACGCCATTCTAAAGTGGCTATGAAAGGTCGCGGTGATAACGTGGTATGTGCTTGGAAACTTAATGGAATCCCGGACACACTCACGGGCAATCCTCAGAATAGGGGTGAGGGGGTTCTGATCAGAGGGAAGGGGTGGACTTTATCTTAAAGAAATTCTGCGGTGGGAAAGACGTAGACAGAGGTGAGGATCAACTTTTTGTTACATTGCGGTAGTGTAAATATTACGTAAAAAACAGAAAGCCGAAGCGATCCTCCTCTGATGACACATTGATGGGATCCCGAACCTTGCAAACGCCTCACAGGTCCCGTCGCCACGAAGTGAGAGGCGGAGGATCTGGACGTCCACTTTGAGAGCCAAAATTATAAACAAAACATACTCCTCTTATAAAGGAGGAAAGCAGAACGGTAAGGTGTACAAGAGAGAACCAGGCGTTTGGTGAATTTACCGCAGTAGAAACGAAGCGTTCGTTAGAACCAGCGTTCCTTTATAAGCTACAAAATTTCGCTGTTGCAAGAAATAGCGCCAAATAGATTGCTAAAATGTATTACTGTGTACAATACCAAAGGAAATCCAACGCGAAAACAAGGCGTGTAGCGTATAGCGTGTAACGAACTTGCAATCTGTTACTTTTATAAGTAATTTTGTAAGGACATATTTACATATTTTACAAAAAAATAGCAAAGTAAATATATTGCCTATTTAGGTAAGGAATTTTTTTCATGCGTTACATCTTAGTTTTTAAGATCACCATTGTATTTAAACGCACTAAAAACCCTGCATTGGCACTAGATGTTTAATGATATTAATGCGTTACATTTTCGGTATAAAAACAAGATTACTGTATTCAAACGCATTAAAAGCACAAGCATCCGCACTAGATCATTGTTACGGGCTTCATCACGTGCATTGAAATCTAATTCCTCACAATGTATGTCTAACGTCATCCAATTTAGCTAACCCTGATGGACCCTGGGATACTTAAAAGGCGGAAACATACAGCCTTTTTTTCGCTTTCCGATTGAGAAATGCCACACGACACCGCAAGACATCGAGTGGGCGGTGTGCGGAGGCCAGATATACATGCTTCAGGTAAGCAATGATCATGCCTTCAGAAACGGGGTAAGCGCACGCAACAAGGCCCAGATTGAGCTCGTAATAACGGGTGAAAGCTGAGGCACGTGAAATGGGTGTCAGTAAGTGAGCTTAAACAACTGTGGTCTCTGACAGTGTGAGAACAGCAGGGAGGAGCTTCAGTTGCCCCGCCTTCAGCGCGAGCTTCCTACACAGCATACTCCAAAACACACCTATATGGGTGT